>VVHJ01007139.1:14118-24588 GCA_015107715.1 Tylochromis polylepis
ATAGTGTAAAAAAATATATATATATATATATATATATATATATATATATATATATATATATATATATATATATGAAAGCTGATCAGCTGATCTCATTACTGCATTTCAAGTCACTCTGCAAACCCCTTTCCTTCTTTTCCTTTGTTTTCAAGGACTTGTCTCCTCTCCTTTCATTTGCCCACATTAGCAGAAAAGGGAGCTTGCCAGTGTCAACCAGACATTTTTTAATGCAGTTTAAGCACCACGTTGAGCTCATTATTGATTTTCTTCAAGTGGCACGTCTCCATCTTGGCTGCTGAACATTGGTACTGAAGCCTTTTTAGCTTTCTAAAACTAGCATTTCTGGGTTTCAGCTTATTCTCTCTCTCTGAAGGCATTTAGATTATATATTTATATTCAAGAATGGAGCTTGAAGTCAGCCTCCTATCCTATTAGGGCGGGCAACCTTCTCCTTGCCGCCGAGCCTCTTCCCAATTACAGCGACTACTGCTGATGAAATGGCTGTGCAACATGGCGACTTGTCATTTGGCCAATTATTCTTAATGAAGCTCCACAGAGAGAAGGATAACTGTGTTGTGCCATGCTGTTTTTGTAATATCTGCACTGGGACAATAGTATAAGTGTTTAACATTTGAGTAATCCATCGTTTTTAGCATTTTGCTATCATTTTTTATAGCCTGTGGAGCCCACTGATCTGTCAAATTATGCTAGTCTCTTAATGGCTGGCAACATGCGTTTAAGATTTTTTTAAGGGAATTTTAGCATTAACATTCTCAAGCTACATGATGTCACTCAAAATCATATTTGGGTTTATTATTCAGTTTTATTTCATTTGAATTCTATAGATGTATTCACATATAGGATGCAATAGGTGTTTTTTCTCCCAAGCCCTTACTCTTCCAGGAATTATTTGCTGTGGTTGGGTGCTTTACTTCTCCATGGCTTGCTTCTCATTTATATACTCAGACAGATTCACAGCTGGGATCTGCTCAGCACAGCCACAGTCTTCTAATTCTGGTTGCTGAGCAGCTCCACTGGAGCATTTAGCAGTTAAGTATCTTCCTGGAAGGTAGATTTTTCACCCACCTACAAAAAACTACTTATTCACTTACAGTATGCCCAAAATATCTTATTTATATTTATAGTTTTAACATGACATCACAACTCTTATAGGAATGCCCATCTGGACAGAAAAACATAGCTTTCTTCCACTACCTGACACTCACTTGGCGTGTTTAGCTAAAATGCTAAACAGGCCACTTAATTTATTCTCAGTTGTTAGCAAAGTATAAGTATAGCACTGGATCCAAACACATTGCCATATTGCTCCAATCTGTCTTTTTTCGTAGCATCTCTGAATATTGGTGGATCATTTTAACAGACACTAAACTTATTACTGATATTACTGTCCTATCACTACTGCATCGAGTAACCTGGAAAAACCAATAGATAAATGTCATATAGCTAGCTAATGTTAGCTAATTAACTTACACATTGTATTAACCACAATAATAAAAATTTTATATCTATCATCCTCCCAAATTGCATCATCATTGACTCAAAGTGAAAATATATACAAGTGTCTGTACTTTTATACAGTTTGTTTTAGGATAAAAGCGTACAGTGCATTTACTCTGTGGCTCTGGCCACTGAGGCAACAGTGCCTCTGTTTCACTTCTAGGCCCAGATTTACTAATGTGTTGCTCCAGCAAAAACTCAGTTTTTACATAACAAAGTACTCTTACACAGTGGGAACTCATTTTGCGAGTATCCCTTTTGGATTTGTATTTCTGGGAGTTCCTTTCTCAAAGCACAAAATATAACAAGGAGCATACGATTGCTAATTTTGCCAATATTTAACGCAGAAAAATAAAACATGTCTTAATTTTTGCGCTTGATATTAAAATGAACTGACTGTGCCTGCATTTAGAAAAGAGCACAACTTTGTAAATGACCTGTAAAACCAACCACACCTGTGCCCGCCCTTTGGGGATTGTGCTCACATGCTATTTTGCCTGTTCAGTAAATCTGGCCCCTAGTATCTAAAATAACCAATTAATGATGAATCATGCATCGGCCTAACCCCTTAAGCACAGCCCAGTTAGAGGCACTGCAGGGCAAAACAAAATTTTTTTAAAATTCTCGTAGTCTTTTTAATGTAAAAGCCAACCAAAAAGCATCATAAATTGGTTAGTTTGAATTTTACTGTCTTGTTTTAAAAAACCAAAAAAAAACCCCCCCAAAAAACAAAGGACCAGACCTCGATGACCTCATATCTGGTTACAATCATATTTATGACTTAAAACAGAATGAAAATAAGGCTTGTCCTGCAGATCTGAGGAGAATCCAGTATTTTTGAACTACAGACTGTTTAAAGAATATGGACATATATTTTGGGACTAAAAAAGTGAGCAAATGCAAACGTATCTTAAACCCGCATTCCTTCTAATGACCATCAAGGTGTGACCCCTCTGATTACAAAAATACAAAGCCTGAGGCTTCAAAACTTATAAAATATTTTAAAAAATCTAACCTCTCATTTACAGTATCCATCTGCTTTTATAAACGCTTAATTATCTGGTCCTGATGAGGGTTTAAATATGACAAGTAAACCTAGTTGTCTGATATTATCAAATTTGAAAGCCCTTTTTCATATGACTTTAACCTGCATCATCAACACTATTAATGTGCAGCAGAGGTGGCACATAAAGCTTGGAAAATCGCTCCTCTAAATTCTATCAATCCACAGATAAGCTAATTCTCAAGTTTATTGCTTACATTGCCCACATCCAGTGGTAAACTCTACCTCCATAAGCTAGACATGCCCGACAGCTATTTGAGACAACTCCAGCTGTAAAATGGCCATGATGTTTTATGGGAGACAAAAGGAAATCAATAAAAAGCACTCAAAATCAATATGAAGAACTGGGAAAAAAAGGTGAAGAGAGACAAATAAATAAAAGACAAAGAAAGACTTAAGGTGCCAGTCGGTTTGCAGGAGATTACATCAGATAATCAGTATTTCAGTTTCAGACAATAACTGACTTGTGGGTAAAACTATCTTCTTATCACCAAAGGATCAAAAGAGCTGCAGCTCCTTCAGTATTCTAGTACTGAATATTCAACAGGAAATCCTGATAAGAAATAGAGTATAGAAGCTTTGTCTTTGTATAGGAATTGTGTCAAGCTATAAATCAGGGACTCACCTTTTTTTTTTTTCAATTTATCAACATTTTAGGCTCAAGGCTCATAAATAATGTCTGATTTTCACAGGTTTCAGTTTCAGTAAGATTTTTTTGTTGTTGTTGTTGCTGCGAGATTACAGTTTGTCTATTTTATGCTGACAGTTTTCTTCTTTTGTTTCTGCCTGAGCTTTGCTTACAGCCCGTCACACTGGAGCTCTGAAAAACCTTAATGCTGCGACAGAGTTTGTGCTGGAGAGAAGACCAAAAAAAAGTTAAAAATCTGAATATTAGGACGTGTTGTACAGCATCTTCAGACAAGAAATTAGGACTTGCTCTGGTGACATCTCACTGCCTTGAAAGGTTTGTATTTCCAATTCTATTTGAAGACTGGGATTAGCTCTCTTACTACAAAAATAGATTTACCACACTACACAGAAGCAATAGTACCACTGAAATTTAGAGGGATACTAATTAGTGTACCGCGACACAGCTTTCCCACCACCTACTGATCATTATGTATGTACTGATCTTGGTCTTTCATTGAACTAGTTTGAACTGGGCTTTTATTTTTTTTGATGTCTCCTCTCAGGTGTATCTGGTCAGGCCCACTGAAATGAGAGCTGTTTGACTGCTATATGCTTATGTTTCACTGTTTCGTTTCTGTTTTGCCATGTAGTCCTATTTTGGTAGCTTTATTTCTGTTAGGTTTAGTTCTGATGTTGGCCTAACTCGCAGGGAGCCTACGGCTCTTTGTGGGCTGAACTGAGTTGGGCCAGTTTTAGCTATGGGCAGCAGGTGCCCACCCAAAATAGGCATCTTGCCCACCCAATAAAAAGTTAGGAGAAATGTTCGTTTCCGTTCAGCCAATGGAAAAATGGTACAGAAAATACTATTGTGGTTTCTAACTTCTAACTGGTTAGAAAGTCTTTAACCCAACTAAAACTTCCTCCTGTACACCCTCTTAAAGTGATCAGAAAATATACTCAGGTCAGAATGGTCAGTATGTTATTTTAGCTGTCTTCGATCCATCGGCTTATCCAATTCAGGACCATTGTGGGGCTGGACACGTCACTGTATCTCCATCTCTATCACAGAGCTAACACAGAGAGACAGAAACACATTTACGCTCACAGTCACACCTTCGTCCAATTTATAATCACCAACTGATTTAAAATGCATGTCTTTGTACTGTGGGAGGAAGCTGAGGAATGCCTGGCAAAAACCCACGTAGGCACAGGGAAATTACGCAAAGTCCACATAAAAGAGCCCCAGTCTTTTAAACCCAGAACTTCTTTCTGTAAGGCAACATGTTTTAATGGCCATCAAGTCTAAATTTCATTTTAGCTTCAGCTTATTGATTGTTGCTGTTTATTTCTTATTAAAATGTGTCATGATGTCATGATGTACCCTCTCTCTTAATTACCCGAACACTAACAATCAATCATTAGTAGTTCTGTTAAACCCATCAGAAACCAAATAAGCAGATAAACAATATGAAAATAAGATCCACATTATTATTTTTTTTCCTCTGAAAAACTGTAATCTAAAGGTGAGAGGTTTCATGATTAAGTGTTATTATATTTTTTGTTTGATTATTTGCATCTTGCTTTCATTGCGGCTACTGTTTGGGCATTAATTAGAGCAGTATTTGTAAAAGCTGGAAAGCTTTTGTTCTGAACACTTGAGAGAGCCTGCCTTTGTTTGTGTCTGTGTGTATTAACTGCACTGAGCTTTATATATATTCTAGGACCACTTCTCAAAGGCCCAGAGAATAATTGTTGGACTGAAATGCTTGACTCAGGGGCAGACATGAGGAAGGTCCAAAGACAGACCAGAGTTCAGCAAAATAGTGGAAGAGAAACAGGACAAAAAGGCTGGAACACTATAGCAGGAAAAGGGAAAAATGCTATGGCCACTGGGAAGGTGTAGAATATAAGGTATTCTGATGAGTTGATTTAGGGGTTGAGTAGGTGTGCAAGTTACTGCAGAAGTTAGGTGATGCACAAAGGATGGAAAACTTGGAGGGCTCTTGCAAAGCCAGAAAAAGAATAGAGAGACAGGCGAGATTAATGACTGCAGACATGTTACAGGGTAAGAAAGGGTCAGAGAGGTTATAAATGAATCTGTTTGCCGCAAAGTCATCATGGATCCTCTACCCTTTGACAACCTTTTCAATTAATACTCTATTGACTTTCACATTGGAGTTATGTGCACTAAAGCCCTAAAGGTCACCATGGTTGCATTTGTTAAATTAAGTGCTGTTGTATTAATTTTAATATGAGCATGTGAGGTTTAATTCAGTAGGACCATCCTCAACAGCAGTTAGAATTCCAGAGCAAATACTGTTTCTCAAGGAACTCTCCCACATTATTTTACTGCCTTCCAGTTGTCCTTGTCAGGTTTGTTTAGCCAAGTTTTAAATTGTAGTAAAATTAGACAATTCAAGGCATTTAAGAATCGTTTTGTATTAACTGTTTAGGAATTACAGTCATCAACCATTTTTATCCTCATCAACCATTTGTAGTCCTCAATGTTCAAAGGTTCAAAAGTAATTGGACAATTGAATCAAAAGAAATGTCATGGCCAGTTGAGGCCTGTTCCCTTGTTATCCCATGACAAATTCAAAAGGTGAGACTTCCGTTGATTCCAAGCCAAATCTAAAAAGAAGGAATGGACTGGCCAGGTCAGCAACACCAAAAGGCTTGGAAGACCATGAGACTAGACTAAAGGGGATTATTGCAAATTTCTTTGTTGGTTACCCCTTCACACCATGTACACCAGTCTTTGGACAGATGAATCCAGGATGAACTTGTACCTGATTGACAGAAAGTGGAAAATGTAGAGAGAGAAGCAGTTCATGCTTTTTCAGTAACTGAAGGCAAAAAGAGCCATAAACAAGCAGCAATTCAAGGCAGCTGCAGTGAAGGCCTCTCAAGGGAGAAAACACAGCATGTGGTAATGTCCACGGCTTCTAGACTTCAGGCAGTCACTGACTACAAAAGATTATAATCCAAGCATTAAAAAAAAAAAAACTGTGCTTATATTTAAAAATGTTTGTCTTGAGCCTCTGAATTTGGGGGAGTGTGTATGAAGTAGCGGTAATTCCTAAACAATTATTAAAGCTGGAGCTGGAAATCTGCTTTTCAATGAAATCTTGATTGTGAGATTTAAAGCCCAGTATGTAAGTGTAGAGACGCAAAACTATAAAATGTTTTTACATTAGTCCAGAAACCTCAGTGTACCAGGTTAGGTCCACAAGTTAGGGCCACAAGTTTAACTCACAGTGAAAATGTATTACATCACTTCCGATGTAATACATGCTAACATCCTAGCTGTACTCTTCTGTGCTTTAATCCTGTAGGAGTGGAGGTAAAAGGGATTCTCTGCAAGATTTATGCAAACATCCAAGTGGAGCTCTGGCAGAGAAGAATGTTAGACACTTGCAGTTCATATAAATACCTGTCATAACAATCAGCAGTTTAGCCATATGTTATTTAAATATTTGTAGTCTGAAACAGATAACTAACTGGATGGCTAGACAGGAGTCCTGAGGAGTATCCAGTTTTGACTACTGTGTCAAAAAATGTGTCTAAGTACTTACAAACTCAGACCTCTAGTATCATACCCATCACCTCAAAAGTCTTGAAAGAATAAGCAAAGAATGAGAAACAGATTATTTCTAGTAACAGGACCTGCTAACACTAGCAATTTCTAATAGCACCATTAATAGTAGTACTTGATAGCATGCTAGCGGGTGCCGCTAATACTACTAGGAAATATATCATCTCAAAAAGAGCAGAATGTTAGATTTTTAACACTACTGTATGATATCAAAACACCTACTGCTGTAATATATCATTGGTTGGGATCAGCGTACATTAGCCAAGTGCTAGCATCTGTATTTGTTCAAATTTAAATAAATAACAGAATGGTCCTGAAATCCAGGCCCTCTCCATGCTTTTCCCCAATTGTTCCTCCATCTCTGTTGCGCCCTCTACTGCTCTTCTTCTATACCTACTCTGATGCAGGTTTGCGTGACTGGCTGGGGATCTTGCGATGCAAGCCTCTCAGCTGTTGCAGTCGGGTTGATTATGCACCTGACTCCCACCTTCTCATAACAGCTGCAGTATTTAGGACCGGCATTTCTTCTCCACCCTCGCCAGATCGTTCGGCTTACTTTAGCAACAATGTCAGGCTCACCTTAACCCTCATGTCTCGTTTTCATCTGTCAATGCTCACCTTGTCTTCTCTCCATCTCCAGGAACTCCCCGGTGTGATTGCCTGCTGCTTGCAGCTCTGTTGGATCCCCTGTGCTTGGAGTAATTTGGACTTGGACTTTGAAACTTTTTGTTACTTGCCTGTTTGCCCACTCTGTTACCAAACCTGCCAGGTAAGAATGAGCTACCTTGCTGTTCGTTAGTTCTTGTTAATAAATACTTTTAACCATTTGATTGTCTGACTCTGTGTTTGGATATCTTTGGCCTAATTAAACATGACAAGCAACATATTTGTGATTCAGTCCCCATCAAAGCTTTTTATATAAAAAGGTCATCTGGGACGAGTGCCCCCTGCTGCACTGCCCAATAGGGTTGAAGTGAAACATCTCTTCTGGATCAGCTCTGATGTAACACCACTATATGTCTTTTGGCAAGTTGTATAAATAAACTAAAACATCTCTGCTCCTAGCAATAATGCGAGGAAAATCAGAGCCAGCATTTATGTATAATGAATGGCTTTGTAGATTGACAGACATAATGCAAACAAATTAAATTACAGCACTTTCTCAGGAAAAACTAATCCAGTCTAAATGGGGCTTTATGTTATTACAAATTGCATTATGTGTGCTCGAAAATGTCAACCAGATCGTCCTACAAGGAAAGAGACACCTCAGAGATCAAGTGCATATACCTTTTCTTTTTTTTAAAAAGTAAGTTTGCTTGCCCAGGGGAGCTTCTTTCACTTTAAGAGCTATCGAGGAACCACTGTAATAACAGCACAGTTGTTGGAGGTGCTCTTTCTGAGAAGTCTTAATTAGTGTGCTAAATGAAAGGCGATGGTCCAGTGGCTTTATATTCCCACAAAAGGAAGTACATTATTTCAGGATGAGCTGGCTATGCGCTTTTAAAACTTCCTGCTGAAAAAAAAAACAGAGGAAAAGCCTTTTCACTTCAATTGTTTGGCACCTTTTTTTTTTTTATATTGCTTGATTTATTCCTTCCAGTTCCGCTAGAAACCTGGTCTGCAACAAAGATCATCCCACCCACCCACACGCATGCAAGCACACACAAAAGCTCGCATGCACACGTTAGCGCACGCTAACACCACCCACCGAACAGCAGAAGCGTGTGCGCACACACAGACACGGAGACACAAATCTTAAAAAGATGCACACACTCGCCCACTCTTGCATAGACACACATGTACCCAGACGCTCACACACATGCGAGCATGTACGGACAATCAAAGGCAATGGTGGGCATTGCTCATCTCCCAGGTGGATTTCTTTAAATTCAGAGTCTAAAGAGAGGACAAACAACATGCAGGCAAAAGACATTTTTATATAATAACCTCCTTTTTAAAAAAAAAATATGCAGCCTCCTAGCTAGATAATCAGAAACAGTAGTCTTTAGTCTCATATATGGTGACTGCTGCAGAGGGAGTCTTCATTTTAATAACAAGGAGATGTGACTCGATGTGGACAGAGCTGAGAAAAGGGATTTCTTTGGTATGGTAATCACAGGTAAAGGATGAAGGGGAGGAGAGATGAGGGAAATGGGGAAGAAATGTCTTGGTGGGAATGACCAAATGCCTATTTCTTTTTTTTTTTATGTTACTCATTTCTTTTGTTGCTCTGTGCACTATATTTATTTTCTGGGTGCATGCTGCTATTTACACAGTTATACATACAAACTAAAGACATGTTACTTATGAGTGAGGAACTTTCTTCAGTTGCATAAAACCTGGTTTAAATCTTGGTCTTAATGCCCTAACTTGAAGGCACAATGAGTTTGTCATGATGTTCAATTAAATTACAAACCTTTGGAATGTCATTGCATTTGACAGTTGGCAACATTTGTTTTGATGTCTGACTATTGTTGTGAAGATTCTCAGTCATCCAGGTCATTGTAGTCTAAGGAGCTTGGAAAGAAAAGCGTCTGGACTTCTTTAAGTTTTACCTCTCATTTCACCTCTCATCCAAGAAGCTTCTTCAGTTCTAAGAACAAATGGTGGTGATTCCCAGATTTTAAGCCCTATGAGAGTGTCCCCAAGAGGGTCATGGACCCCCTATTGATCCTCTACTTAATCACACGAGCCCAGGTGTGAAGACAGGTGTGGGTCACAATCAGCCAAGGTTTTGGGTGAACCCATTGTGAAACCTAGCCCCACCCTATCATGTGATTACCTGAGGTCAAATGGCCCAGGATGTGAGTGGGTGTTAAGGCGTCTGGGAAGGGATCTCAAAACTGGATTATAGATAGCAGACAGTTGGTGTCGTTTGGTCTATGACCCTCTTGGGAGACACTCCCATAAGGCTTTAAATCTGGGACTCTCCACCATTTGCTCTTAGAACTGAAGAAGCTTCTCGGATGAGAGGTGAAACGTTTTCAAGAAACTTAAAGAAGTCCAGACACTTTTCTTTCCAAGCTCCTTAGCTGCACTGAGAACCTTCACAGACATACTCTGGTTTAATAGTACTAATGAATTAATAGTACCACATTTAAAATAAAATAAAATCACATTCATCGTTTTTAGCATCATGTCACAAAAAAAAAGCTATTTGAGGATTAATCATAACATTTCATTCATTTTTTTAATTTAAAAAAAAGGTGTGTACAAAGTGAAATTATACTTGTTCAACAACATACATCTTGACTTTCCATAGGAGGAAAAAGAAATAAAGCTCTTAATAATAACATCAACAGCAGCTATAATCTATTCGAGTGTCCCAGTATCTCATGACAGGTTGACAACGAACCACACGCACAACACCAGGACTCTAATTTTCCTTATGTACCCAGTGCTTTTCTACTGTAACATGTCAGGATTGTCTTCAGACAAGAAAATCTGTGGGGAAAAGAACAATACCAGAGTTCCCCTTTAAATGTCCAATTATCAAACTCTGGACTGTGTCTCGTGCATTCAGATGTAAAACAGTATAATACTGAAGTATAACACACCAGCTCCTTTGTCCACAGAGGGGAGGAAAAAAAAAAAAAAAAAAAAAAAAAAAAAAAAAAAAAAAAAAAAAAAAAAAAAAAAAAAAAAAAAAAAAAAAAAAAAAAAA
>VVHJ01007140.1:12132-30958 GCA_015107715.1 Tylochromis polylepis
TCGAGAGAAAAAAAAAAAAAAAAAAAAAAAAAAAACCCAAAAAAGAATAAAATAAAGAAAATTACGAATTGCATATGCTGCAATCAATGGAGTGGCAGGCAGAGATGAAATGTCAGGTCTGCTGCTGCTCCTGTTCAAACTCAGCAGCAGCTGGGTGACACGCTGGCTTCTCCCTCACAGTTAGCTCAACCTAATGACTGTTTAAATGTCTGTCGGGCTAAAAAGAAAGGTTCGCCTCACTGATAAACTCCCTCAGTTGCCTGGTTACCTGCCCGAGCAGGTTGCCTGTGCGGTTACTGTGAGATTAGGAGTGCGAGAAGGGAGAAAGATGGAACCCGATACCTCAGACATTACAGTCGGTGGTCAGCACTTTTCTCCCTCTCTCTCTGTCTTTCCACCCAAGCCCAAGTCCCTTGTGAAACAGTGGGGGCCATTCTCTATACCGCTAACAGGGCCGTCATTCTTGCGCCCGTCTCTATTCCTTCCCACAGATGGACAAAAAAAGCAAGAAAGAAAGGTTTTGTGTGTGTGTGTGTGTGTGCGTAACAAAACACGTGCACGGTGAAAAATATTCCGAAAGATCACAAGTCATAAGAAACTAATTGTGGCCAAACGTGATAAAAGGGTCAATCTGACATTTAAATAAGCTCAGGAACGTGAGTATATGTCTAAAAACATATGAAACATGATAAAAAGGCAAGGCTAACAGCATTCTTTGATGTTATCATTTTCTATCACTTATCCTTTTCTTGTGCACAAATTGTTCCCATAAGCGAGGCACACGAGTTTCCTAGAGTGTTTCATTATGTCCTTAGCTTCAGTAGCACTCGCCAGACAACAGAATATTTTTAGATGCAGTGATCTTAAAATCAAGAGTGTGACCGCTTCACTACTTAATCTCATACAGAGGTGGCTGTTTAATGCCATAATTGGAGCACATGAGAACACACCTTCTCTTCAATTAGCTCTCTTGTGCAGCCATTTAACTATGTCCTTATGACCCAAACTGAATGTATCAACAGTAAGTATGTATTGAGCCCGCAGGGCATAAATGGAAATTTGAACACATGCTATCAGTTGTATATTCAATGATAAACCAGCTACACGACACAGTGATCTTAGATGTTATTGCCCAGTAGAGCACTAAACACATTTTGTACCATTTTAATGCCATTTGGGTTCCAAAATTAAGTACCTGTGAATCAAAAATGAATAAATACATTTTAAAAATGCAGATAGATAGATTTGCAGATAGTTTTTGTTGTTGTTGTTTTTTGCCCCCCAAGATACTGGATGGTAAGAAATGCACAGTCCATAAAAGTTAGCCGTGCATTAATGTAGAGAGTAAATAAATAATTATATAAGTGGAGCATAGTGACACACAATACATGCCGCTGCCGCAGCAGCAAATAGAGTGCCCTTTTAATTATGCAGGAGACATCCGAAAACAACAGCACTCCTCACACTCTGGGAAGCAGCTCAGTGAATGCACTATATTAGAGGCTGTTAGAGACAGAGCAGGGAAAGAGAAGGAAGAGACGTTAAAAGAGGGCTGAAATGATTTGAAGGGGAGAAATGCAGAGGGGAAGGAGAGAAGGGTGTAGCGAGATGACAGTAAAGATTAAAAAAGAAAGCTCTGTGGGGGAAAAAAAGGAAAGGAGTGTGGGCTGTGCGGGCTAGGATGTGGATGAGGCTGGAATAAATAGAGTGAGAGGAAGGGCTACAGACGGGGAAAAAGGGAGCACAGGTGGATGCAAGACATGCAAGAGTGTTCTACAAAGGTCCAAGGAAGAGTTTGAGGGGAAGGGGAAGAATATAAGCAAGAACAAAGATATCTAAAGGAAAAGGGGGAAACCAGGAAATAAAAAAGTGCAAGCAAGCGAACAACACTACCGAATTCAAAAGGAGCAGTGCTGACACAAAGTAAAAGAAAGATCAATAATTCATTAGACTTCCATAGGGAAAAAAAAGAGGAAAAATACAATGGTGTTCTTTTCCCTGAAAATGCAAATAAGCTGGCTTCATTAAGTATTATCTTTGATTCCTCACTGTTGCTTCACCTATCAGTGCAAAAGCAGCCAGATAAATATAATGACGAGTCCATAAAAGCGCACACTTCCTCAACTTTAAATATCTAATAATGTCACCAACAGGTTCTCCCTGTGCTGTGAAAGAAAGAAAAGAATTAAAGGTGAGGGTAGGGGGAGGAAGCAAGGCAAAAGAAAAAGGAAACTTAAAATGCAAAAAAATCCTCCCCCTCTGCAAAGATGAGGTGGAGGGGAAGAGGAGCAGGTACAAGATGGCATACACTTATAAACATGGAGGAAAAGAAAAGACAGAGTATGTGAAGCTGAAGCACAACGTGGGAGTTGATATAAAAGTGTCAGTTTTCACTGCGAGGTCAATGAATTGATGCAGACCTTGAAGCGCACCATGATGTTAATGTGACTCGGGGCCAGATGTTCTTAGTCGAGTAGATTCTCTCAAAGTGACTCAGAGCCCTTACAAAGCCACATTTGTGTTGCATCTACCTTTTCTTTTTTTCTTCTTCTTCTTCTTCTTCTTTTTTTTTGCCTTTGTTCATTTTTTTCCTCCCTTGCATGAGAAGAAAAGGTAGCCTTGTCACAGACAGAGGCCAGGGCAGAGGGGAGTGCAGCCAGCCCCTGCCATGCATGCTCCCCTCTGGGATAAAATAACTGCTAACCGAATCCTTATGTGAGCTGTCTACAGATTTCTGACACATATTTGCCAAGGTTAGGAGTTGTGACACCCATGACGGAAAAGGCAGCTTAACATGCTGAGATAAAAGTCCAAAGTAGTCGGACATTTAGTTAAGTTGTAACAGTATCCTTTCCTGAGCTAATCTAGACCCTTTCTCTTTCCTTTCAATATTACACGTGAATGGCACTCCAAACCAAAACAGATCAATGCTGCTAACTTGACACACATTAGCACCATAAAGGCAACAAGACTACTGAGACTAGCCCTGTCAGAAAGCATTATGGGAGAGAGAACACTAAGAGGAAAAAGCAGAAGACATTTAAGAGTAGTGGAGGGAGACAAAAGAACACTGAGATGTGTCTTCTTACCTGTTTGTTGTACTTGTTGATAGTTTGACTGCTGTATTCAGAGCAGTGGTCAGATCCAAGGGAAATGTTATCTCCGGTGCCAACAAAGGTATTGGCAGGGGGCAGGTCCTGAACTGCCTGGTGCTTTTTTCCAGCTGTCGGTGATTGTGGATGAAGCTGCACTGTGGGCAGTGGCGAGCTGGACTTGTAGTGCCGGGCCAGATCTGGGCTACCCGGCCCTCCGTTGACTGAACGGTAGCGGCCCATGCCAGGGCTGTCGGACAGCTTCTCATTGACGCCGTCGTAGCGCTGCCCGTTGGGTTTCGAGGCCTCTACAGTGACAATGCTGCTGTAGAGCGGCTGTTTGGACTTCTGTTTCTTCTTATCTTTCTTGGGTTTCTTGGATTTGTCATGCTGCTGTGGCGTAAAGAAGTCTTCATGGTCTTTTTTGCCGGCCTCATAACCGTTCTTGTTCTTTGGACGGCAATAACGGGCCATGACAACGACAAGAATGATGATGATGACTGTCATGATGCCTGAAACTATTCCGATTACAATGCTTAACCGCTGTTTGCTTAGGTCATAGTTGGGGTCGCCAGCAATGTTGGTGTTCAGAGATGTGCTCAGGCTCTTAGCCACCTGGGCCTCCACAGCTGAGGAGTTGGAAAGGGTCTCGTTAACATACACATGAACCAGTGTGGTGGTGCTCTGCGAAGGCTGCCCCTTGTCATTCACTTGAACCACCAGTCTGTGGAGGCCATGATGCTTCTGCTCCAGCTTCGCCATCAGTGAAATCACACCTCTCTCTGCATCAATCTCAAAAAGTCTGAAGGGGTTACCCCCAATGATGCTGAAGTTCAGGACAGCATTGATGCCAGTATCTGCATCACTAGCTGTGACCGTTCTGACCACAGTTCTGATGTTAGTGGAGGGAGGAAGAAGGGTGTAGGAGCTGTTTATTGGGAAAGTGACTGTTGGAGCGTTGTCATTTTCATCCATGACAAAGAGTGAAACTGTGGCGGTGGCAGATTTGGGAGGGTCACCTCCATCCACAGCCTTGACGCGGAATGTGTAGGTGCCTTTCTGTTCTCGGTCAAAGGACAGGGTGGAAAAAATAGTCCCGGTTTCATTCTCGATAGAGAAAATGTCCTCCTCTTCCTCAATAAAGAGGCCCATTTCTGCATTTTGGTCTTTATCTGCATCGATTACTGTAACCATGCCAACTGGGCTGTTAGGATCAAGGTTCTCTTTGACATAAAAGGTGAAAACATCCTGCATGAACTTTGGCTCATTGTCATTCTTGTCGGCCACAAGGACAACCACTGTTGCAGAACCCTGAAGGGTGTTTATGCCCTTATCTTTGGCTATCACTTTGAATTCGTATCGCTCTGTTAGCTCTCTATCCAGAATGGTGTTTACTCGGATGTCTCCACTGTCTGCATCAATAGAGAAAATCCCATTTACTGATGAGTCTAGGGAATAGGCTATTTCAGCATTCCTCCCACTATCTGCATCTATGGCTTTCACTGTTGTCACCCTCTCGCCAGGTGCATTGTTTTCGGGAAACGAAACCTCTACTACATTCTGGCTGAAGATAGGAGGGTTGTCATTAGTGTCGCCCACTTTGACGAGAAGAGAGTTATTACTCGCCAGACTGGGGCTCCCAGAGTCCACAGCCACTATGACCACATTGTATTCCTGTGTTGTCTCAAAGTCCAGTTGTGCAGACGTGTGGAGAAAATATTTCTTTTTATTCTGCTCGCCCTCCATCTCGCTCGCCGGTTTGAGCTGAAAGGGCACATCTCCTACCACTGTGCAAGTCACTATGCCATTTTCCCCCTGGTCACGATCTGACACCTGAACTAAAGCAATGGGTGTGTCCACCACCACATCCTCAGCCACATTGGCTATTCCGTCTTTTAAGAAAATGCGTCCAATTTTACGGATTTCTATAGCAGGCACATTGTCGTTCTCATCCTTGATGTTCAGCACAACTGTGGCCTTGTCCATCTTGGGTGGCTGGCCTCGGTCACGGGCCATTACTGTAAACCTCAGTTGGCTCACTTCTTCACGGTCAATGCGGTGCAACACACTCAGCCACCCCGTGCTCTCATCCAACCTCAGCAGTCTCCTTACTGACTCTGTGGCTGCCCCAAACACATATTCTATTTGACCATTAACCCCCACATCTGCGTCAGCCGCTTTGAGCTGGAGTATGGGGGCGCCAGGGGAGCTGTTTTCAGGCAGGTCAGCCTCATACACACTTTTCTCAAACCGAGGGCTGTTGTCATTCACATCAGTTATCATTACTCTAAGAATGGCCTGAGAGGAGCGAGGGGGATCTCCTCCATCCCTAACGCGCAGTGTAAGCTCATAGGAGTCTCTCTGTTCCCTATCAAGGGCCCCCTTAATGATGAGTTGAGGCTGCTTCTCTCCATCAGTAGTGTCAGCAACTTGCAATTCAAAGACACTGCTCCTGCTCACTCCCTCCTCAAATCTCCTCTTCCCTGAAAACGAATCCCCAGAAGACCCCAAGCGCCTTGAATTCTCCCCATTGTCCTGAATGAGCTCATATCTCTCTATTCCATTTCTGCCAAAATCTCTGTCTGTGGCTGTGGGCAGCAGATAAAGGGTTCCAATGGGTCTGTTTTCCTCCACAGACAGTGTCAGGACAGGGGAAGGGAAAGACGGGGTGTTATCGTTTATATCTAATATGATGACTTTTCCCTCAAAGAGGTCGACCCAGCTCTGGGCTGGTCCTATCACCGACACCTCGAAATCAATAAAACATTCGTTTTCATCAAATATCATTTGGCACTGCTGCAGTTTTTCACGGTCTATCCGCCTTTCGTTGGTGGTGAGCTCACCTGTAATGTTGTCTATCTTGAAAAAATCGGACCCGGACTCGAGAGTGAACGTCACCTCACCGGACCCGGCGACAATGCCCAGGTCGGTGGCTACGTTCCCTACTCTGACATCTGCTGGTCCCTCCTCAGCTAAACGGTACCGGAGCACTTGCTTGGCAGCGGGCTGATGCACAAGCTGCAAGATGAGCATGCAATAGTACAAATAGTCCACTGCACCAGTAGTCCTCATTGTTCAGCCCAGAGGAGGAAGGGGGGATGGAGAGGAAAAAAATGTCCACTTTAATAATAAGTGAAAAAAAAATCACTAATAGAAAGTCCGAATATGGAAAAGAAATATAGCTTTCATTCAGAGCGAAGCCCTCTGGTCTGGGATGCGTGAGACTTCATCCTCCCGGACGACTTTTCCGCCGCTCCTGCTGCAGTGAAAGAAAAAAAAAAAAAATCAGCAAATGCACTGGCTTACCCAGCTCTCCTCTGCTTTTCCTCCTTCGAATGTCTCTCCCTTCCTTTCTTTTAGTATTTTCTGCTTGTTTGTTTTAAAGTGATGTAGAGAACAAGCCGGATTCTCCGCGCGCTCCGGACAGTGCCCCCCTCCTCCCAAAATATCTGAATGTCATGCGCGTGAGAAAAAAAAAAGCCAAACGTTATAGTCCGAGCATCAAATAACCAGAAAGTAGATTCAGTCCAAGCCGCTCCGTTTTACTCACAGTTTGTAGACGCTCCTCTCTCTCTCTCTCTCTCTCTCCCTCTCTTTTAATTTTTGGGTGAGGCTCCAGTATTCCTCTGTATCCCTCTGTCCGATGATATGTCCATATATGTCAGAGGATCATTTAAATGCCCGCTCAGTTCAGAAAACTCATCACCCGGCCAGTGTTAACAGATCGTTAACTCTCTTGATCTCGTAGATACGAACGTAAGGCAGAAATTACCTGCCCGGCTGTCTTCCTCCAAGTCACTTGCAACTAGCAGAATAGTACTCTCTCTTTCGCTCTCTCTCTTTCGCTTCTTCTTTTTTTTTACGAGCTTGCTGCACGAATGTGCAACCTACTGAAAGAAAAAAATCAAGGTAATATTAAAAATAGAAAAAATACATACACAAAATAAAACAAAACAAAGATGGAATGTACATCCGACGCAGTTGTTAGGAAGCGGTAGGTTGAATTTCTCACTTTGTCCAACATATCCCTCCTGTTCCCACACCTGCAGACGCGCCGCGTGTGTTGGCAGCCCCTATCTGCAGCACTGTGAGAGGGATTCACAAATGATATTGCAGTCTCTCTCTTCCCCCTCTCTCTCTCTCCCTCTCTCCCCCCCCCCCCCCCCCCCCCCCCCCCCCCCCCCCCCCCCCCCCCCCCCCCCTTCCCCCCCCCCCCCCCCCAACTCCAGCAGCGCACGTAAACAGGGTCGGACTTTAAGTCTCGATCGCCAGGTCCAGAGGCCAACAGGCAATATTAGAAAATAATAATAATAATAAAGGGGGAGACATGAAAACATATGAGGAGCATGCACTAAGACGCTCCTTTCACCAGTATTTTCTCGAGACGTGGCTCGGCACTTTGCGAGGATCTCTCGGATGCTTCGTATTAATCCATTAACATCCTATGTTGTGGCTATGGCGAGAGATCAGATTCAAAACCAAACCAAACAAAGCTGTGATTTGAAAATCTTGAACTATAACGTGTCGCTCTCTCACTATTTTCCATCCTATGCTGCATGAGATTACCCGGAACGCAAATCCGGAGTGCAACTTTTACGCACTGCCAGACCGACACAAGTTATCGTTTTTAATCTCACCTGCACATGTCACAACTTGCGTAGTAAAACAAACAAACAAACAAACAAAAAAGACAATGTAAGTTCTCGGGTTTTAATACGACAGCAGCAGCAGGACAGGAGAGACGGGACAGGGCTTCCTGTGTGCGCAGTGCTGTGGTTTCCCTGTGGTTACTAATACGAATGCGTGTGGTCTCCAGTGGCTGTGCTCTCCGGCTCAGCGGGCTCCGTGTCTTTCGGCTGCGTGCTGCTCAGTCCGCTCAGCGTCCAGGAATGTGAGAGACCGTGTCTATGAATTCATTTCCATAAAGAGGAAATAAGACCAAAAATAAAAAATAAGGAAAATAATGCACAGCACTGCATGGCTATCCAGACGATCAAAGCAAAGGGTATTGCTATTCGGCCACTGCGCAAACCCCACTTCCTTGTGTCAGATTAGTGTGTGTGTGTGTGTGTGCAGTGCGTGAATACTACAGTTGTCATTCAACTGCTTGTGCAGAGCACATTTTTTGAGAGAAATCCTTGACATGCTCGCGGACGCTCTCTCCAGCAGCACGATTTCATTGCCCTGTGCGGACGCACGGTGCGAGGTACGTAAATCAGAACATTTTTAAGGTGCTTAAGGTGGATTCGTCTCCGCTACAGTACGTACGTGTGTTAGATGTCGTGTTAGATGCAAAGAAAAAAAAAAGTGCTTAAATACGCGTGCGTGTGGATATCCTCAACTTTGAACGGGGGAGGGGGGGGCGCCCCCCTCCCCGTTTTCATCATAAGGGAGCATTGCGGCGCTGTGTGCATGTGAAATTATAGATAAGAGTGGATGAGTGTAATGAGTGAGTGAATGAGTGAGGGGCAGTGGGATGGGAAGAAGGAAGGGGAGAGGACAAGAAGCAGCCAGTCTCAGCAGCTGCATCTTTCGCAGACGGCTCTCTGAATTCCAGCAGTGGGTTTATCCTTGCTGACTTGCGCCCTCTATTGTCGAACTAAAATCAAACCCGCTCAAAACACTTCGGGCAGCAGCACAGCAGAGAGAGCTCCGTGGTGCAAATGCACTGCGGGCACTTGGAGGATCATTCAGATGATTAGTTCTTCTGAAAATCAAAAAGGAGCTTTCTAACTCAGTCGCACACACAGCAGTTCTTGACTTATGTATGAAATAAAGGCTGCTTTATGTATGACTCACAGTGCTTCGACTGTGTTTGTGAGACAGATAGTTATTAACTTCATCATGTATCTGTACACTAAACATTGATGGGTCTGTTGGTTATCTGATCCTGTTTAGGTCAGATGATTGCAATACTGGGTTACTTTACCCTGTGATGGGCTGTTTTGGCATGGCACACCCTGGACATGTCACCAGTCCATCACAGGGCTAACATGGAGAGACAGACAACCACATACAGACATGTAAATTGATTGGCATTTATATAGCGCTTCTCTTGTCTTACCAACCACTCAAAGTACTTTAGACCACAAGCCACATTTAGCCAGACTTTAAGCATGTTATACTAGACACATAAAATGCTTTGTATAACTTTATAAGCCTTAGAGGAACCCCATGAAGTCACATAGAAGACATTCAAACATCACACAGAAAGGCCTGACCCAGAAACAACAGTGCTAACAGCTGCACCACCATGGTGCCCACTGTGTTAACAATCAGTTATAAAACATAAGCTATAACACAAGTTTATATAAAGCAAATCTGGGTTATAATAATAGGCATTATGTTAGATAGCCCAACACAGGGAACACTATTCTACCCATGACAATTAGCTAATGTTAGCGCTATCATGTTGGTGTTGTTCCTTGATCATCAAAACGAATGTGGTCCAGGTTCAACATCGCAAGTGACCAGTCACATTGTTGTGATGTCATAGTTTTGTAACATGGAAACATCACCACACCAAACCCTACCCCTAACCCCATAAGCATAGCTTTAACATAACTATAGCCCTGTAACCCTGATCCTAACTCTCCTCTTTTGGATGTCTTGAGTGGACATCGGCAGGTTTTTTTTTTTTTTCCCCCACGTCGCAGAACTGTGACATCATAACAATGTGGTTGCTCATTTATAATGTTGAACCGAGACCAACATTAATTATGATGACAACAGGAACATGGGGGATATCAGATACATTATAAAGTTAACCTATTTACTGCATCGGTGCTGCACTGGAAAAACTGTCGTGATCTTGACCCAGTGACTGTGTGACAAAAATAAATAAAGCTCAGTCACATTTATACTGATGTCTTCTTTGAAATCTCACTTTTCATTAACCAGTGTGACTCCACTTGATCAAACAGGAATTGGCAAGAAATAACAGCAGTTACTCTGTGCCCCAAGGCTGTTGGAATATCCAGTTACTAAGTGAAAATGAGCACGTAGGTGATTCAGAGACCATGTTTACCAGCAGAACCCTAGCGATCAAGGCTCAGCATCATCACTGAAAATCATTATCATATCTGTGTGTAACACTGCTCCGGCTCTGAAGTGAATGAGTGGTCTAAAATGACGCAAGGGAAAGCACTCAATGCCGTTACAAAGACCTCATCAGTGAGAGCGAGGTGTTTTGAAAATGAGATGTTCAAAAAAAGTGACTCATACTCCCACGCTATGACTGATCGAGATTAAAATGTGGTATGATCAGAGATGATGCATCACATGATTTGGCCACAAAAAAAAAGAAAGTATTTTTCAGACTAAATGTTCTGCACATTAGAATTTTTGAATCAAATGTTGAGTAATGGCTGATTTCCGAAATGGTCATAGCTTCAAAAGAAACACATCTTTTTACACATTTCTTTACTTTTACTTATTTTGCTCATTCCCCATGGACAGTCTGGAAGCATTAACGAAATGCGGGAAAAGAAAATGAAAAACTGAGATGATTGCACAGTCTGTCGAATTAATGCTTTTCATTTCATAAACATTATACAAGCTGCCTATGTCCTTACTGGCACATTACAGTGGTTAATGCATATTGTAGTGCCGTGACACCGTGCGCAATAAAATTGCAATTATGTTAGTTGTCAACATGAAATTACATTCCTGTAGTCCGCTGATGAGAGAATGGGAGTATTGAAATCATTGGCTGCATGGCTGAAGCACAAAAACACACCTTAGTGTTATTATAGGTTTGCCGGATTGATTTAACACATTTCACCAATAGGGCTTTAATAGAGAGAGACACCTAAATCCTAACCATGTAATAATCATTCTACAGATTAATTTTTTACAGGTAACAAAAGTGCACATACAGTATATCTATTTTCTTTACATTTGTTTCCTCCAGTGTCTCGGCAAGTCCTTTCTCTACATTTGTCACAGGCTCTGTGCGCTGACAAATGTTGCAGTTCAAAGTAATTACTTGCATATAAAAATGATCACTTGCAAGTAAGGTTGCTAAATAGCTAGATTTCGACTCACAGCGGAAGGTCTGCTACTCGAACTTAGTAAATACAGAATAACAATGTCTAAATGTGCAGATGAAGACATGAAGGCAAAGCTGCAGTGTTGTTTCTGTGCTGTTAGAGGATAATATTTACACTTGAATAGAAGATTTTAAGCAACATGGTGCAAATTTATTCACACATACAGAATATGTACACAGTATTGTAAAAAAGCTTGTAGACTGAGAGGTAAGCGATTCACTGCAAACTGTTGGGCACTTTATGGCTTAGTGACACTAGAGTAAAATTAGGACGGCGACTTCCTTACAAATAGGAAAATCCCTCATCGCCTGGTGACCGCACTGATTTTTTTCACATTTGGTGACTGGTTGCAAGTAGTTCAGGATCCCACTTTTGATCACAAGTTGATTGCACAGGTTGCCTGGTGGTAGGCAACCTGTCTGCTAACAAATGTATTTGTCTGCAATCACTCTCAGACAGATTGGTGAAGGTTCGTAAATATTTGGCTTCAAATTTATAAACAGATTACCAAGATGTTGTAGTCAGTCTGAGTCGGGTTTTGGAGATGAGCACAACTTGTCTGCAACACTTCTCTTCGTAATAAGGGACTTGACTTAATGAGTTGCCAACTGGTTGTATACTGGTCATATTTCTATATCAAAGCAAGGTTGCTGAGCATCTATGTTATTTTGCAGCATTGTTTGTTCTGCTTCAGATCTATGAATGTTAGTTAACATGAATTCCTGTTTAATGTGACTTTCTGTGTATGTAAATAAGAACATATCTGCAGCAGACAGCAACAGGTTTGTGATTTTGGTCCATTTATCACAGTTCGTTATCATATTATCACAAACACATTGCATGTAACTGCCAACTTGACCTCATTCAAAAGACTGACTCCATCTTATTTCCACTTTATCACCATCTAGCACCGAAGTTGGTCACAGACCTGGTCCCCACCTTCAGAGCAATCATTTCAAAGTCAGTGACATCACGAGTCTAAATGGTTTAGGCCGGGTTCTTGTCTCCGACTGCTGTTTGACTGTACCCTGGTATTGCACGACTGTAGTATGACACAGCATTTTATCAGGCAAACTTCATAGTATTTAAAGTAATAATTTGGAGGTTTTATTTGTAACAAAAAGAAACTTAGATTAACATTTAGCATTTCTTACCAAAACACTGAGACAGAGCTATAAACAGAGTGACCGCATTGAATTTTTTCGCATTTGGCGACTGGTTGCAAGTAGTTCAGAATCCCACTTTTGATCACAAGGTTATTGCAGAGGTTGCCTGGTGGTAGGCAACCTGTCTGCTAACAAATGCATTTGTCTGCAATCACTCTCAGATCTTTAGATTACTTTAGGTCAAATTAAACTGGCAATAGGCGTGTTTGTTGCTTTCAGTTATTATGAAGTAAACGTTGACATGTAAGCAATCTGGACTTTTCTGTTTTGATGGGGGGAGGAGGGACAGGTGCTGAAAATGATCTATTGCTGCTGTATATTCATCTTAAAATGGGAGCGCAAGAGTTTGTCACTTTACTGTCCAATGAATTGACAGTATTTAACTGGAAAGATCAAACTATTAACTGTAATGAAGCACTGTTGATAAAATGGTAAATTAATGGAAAACGTTGGTCACTGCCATGGACTTTGCAATGAATCTTAGTCTCAGCATCATATTCAGAAACAGCAATAGCCTTAGACTCAAATCTGTCATACCAGAAGAGATTTATCTTTGAAAATCCTAAAAGAATGTTAAATCCACCTATTTGACCAGTGACTCACCAGGCACAGCCGTACAAGCATGTCATGCCTCGCAAAATATAATTTAGCAAAAAAATAAAGAAAAGAAAAGAAAAGAAAGAAAGAAAGAAAATGTATGAATGAAAATAATAAAGCAGTGTGGCTTAAAGCAAAGTTTCCATCTTCTTTGCTTTTGCTCTGTTTGCTCTGATCTGAAGTCTAAAATGAATTTGAAAACTTTTCTGACTGGCACTGCATTTGCAGTCTGAATGCTGGCGATTTAGCCCCTGCTGAACTCATACATTCAAACTGCGCGATTGCCAGGCCTGCTTTATTGCTCCAAAATCTTGCTAATTGGCATTCATCCGTGATGCAGTAGATAGCACAATGCTAGCAATTTTCCAACAAGGCTTCAGGTATTCTTCTCGGCTCACGGTAGAAATTTTAGATGTCACAAGCAAAACTGGCACTGTTATTTCAAGCACGGCTTCGAAATTAGAGATTCAAAAGAAGCGTTTTTCTCTTCTTAATGGTTTATGGCACTTTACCATTGTAACGTCAGATAATTCCCACAGATATCTCATGTGGAAAGCAGGAATATCATCATATTTGTTTGCTTTGAAAGTGTGAAAGTTAGTTTAGAAATGTTAGAAATAATGAGTATAACAGCAACATCACATCTACAATCCAGGATAAGCTGTGACAGTTTTAAAGAAAAAAAGAAGAAAAAGTTCATTTTCATACCATAGTTAGTTATTAGTTATTTCATTCTTTGGAAATGTGCTATGCATAACAACAACTGGACAATTCAGGATGCATGCAACTCCTTAATTGGCTTTCCCATTTCATTTTTTTTTTCCTTTGCATGTGCAGTTATTTTCATCCAGCCATTAATGCTATGCCATGACAGCTGGATAACTCTACTCTTCATTCCCTAAACATTCTGAAAAAAAAAAAAAAAAGATTCAGCCTATTTGTTGTCGTTGGAAGGATGATTTCTTGGGCTTTGAATAATATAAGAATGCAGACGCTTAGCTAGCCTGTCTTTACATTTGATGAATTATGACTTTGCAAGAAGTGCGGCAGTTAAGAGACAGTGACATAATTACATATTTGTAGAACCTTTAAGACAATACACAAGCAGTTGCATTAAATAATGTAATTAAGGCTCTGTATATTAGTGAGGTAATTCCTCTTCCTCTTTTCTGTGTGCACACTTTAGCACAAAGAATCTCTGCGAGGTAGAAACAAAAAGATGCAATTCAGTCTAAATGTGGACAGTGCCTTTTAAATGACAGTCTCCCCCGTCAGGGCTATCTTTTTACAGAAATCACACCCACTCAGTGTCTTATCTGCGTTGTGCCGACACTCCCCGTTGTTAGAGGAATGAGCCTAACCCTTAGCATCCATGTATGTGTGTGCCCTTATCTTCCTTGCTGCTTTCCTGTGTGTATCCATATGTGTCACTGCTTGTGTGTGGGCATATTTTCTGCGCATATGTGCCGGTTTTTCCTTATACGCCGCTCTGTGGATGTGTCAGTCACTGTCCCTTGCCGAGCGTGTGCCGAACCCCTTCGCTGTGTACTCTGATGGCGAGGCCTCGGGAGAGAAATACAACCATTCGTCAAGAATGTGTAAAAAGTCTGTAGAATGGTGGGCAGGCAGCCAGCCGGGCCACTCTTGGGCAACTCTTTGTAGTGCTGCCCGAGAGGTAATATGTCACGGCATCCTCGGCTTTGAACAGCAGAGAGAAACATCAACAAGCGGTGACTCAACAGCACGGAGAAGGAAAAGTCCGGCATGATGGCGGTGTAGCTCAGCAGAGCCTTTTTCTCTCTAACTCCCTCTGGCGAGTTGCTATTTTGAGACTCCCAACGCCTTGTTCTGCCTTCTCCCTCTGGGCTTTGCAAGAACTGTTGAAGAGATCACAATACAATAGAATTGGTTCAGAAAAGTTTCAATACTGCCCAGATAATTCAGCTCGTCACAGGGGGTAAAATGGATGGCGCCGTGCCTTTAATATGAAGAGAAAGCAGCATGTCTACTTCTTGGTTCCTTCTAAACACATCCAGTCAGAACAGTTGTGAGTTATATTTCCTGCTTGTTTGACACCAGTACTGATACATCTTGATGGTTTGCATTTCTAATCACCATATCTTACAGTATACTCCGAATTTGTTTGCATTTTTTTAATTAAATGCGTCAAAAATCTCCCTCTAACAGAGCACAGGCTGAAGCCAATGACATATTAAAGAATTCCCTCACCTGAGTCATGCAAATGAAAGCCATAGCTAAGACGCAAGGCTTTCAGAAGTGATAGAATGAGGATTTTAATTTGGGACACTGGACTATTTTTACATGGACTTTTTAAGAGTAATTAGAATTTCAAGTAGCACATTTGTCACATTCATTCAGACCAGTTAAAATGTTACTTTTCAAACTTTCAGAATTAATTTCACTGGTCAAAAATAACAGCAAGCGAGGACTCTTCACTAAATTTGGGGAACGATACAAAAATAGACAGAACTAAACAAAAATAAACAAGGTTAGAGGAATCTTATCACTATAAGTGAATGAGGGGTTTGTGTGTTTGTTTCTCTTCTTTTCCCCTAAACTTCAATCACCCCCTAAACTTGCCCTAATCACAGATAAAACAGTCAGCCATTGGTCCATTCTGTTTATTATTAGTATGTTTTATATTTCAATAATTTTTAATTTTCTTATTGCCACATTGCATACTAATACTCACAAGCCAGCTCAGCTGCTTTTCTTTTTAATGATTTGAACATGTACACTGTGCAGATGCCACACACAGTCGCCATCTGTTTCCCAATTCAGGGGTTTCCTCCTTTAAAAGTACACAACAGCTCGGCCTATTCAGACCACGAATGTCTAGTAGAAGTTTATTTCTAACGGAAAAAGTAACTTCCTTCCGTAGCCCTTGGCAGGCAAACGTAATGCCATTACATTTGTTGTTCGCCACTGGTGAGTTCACCACTCACCAGTGGCGAACGTCAGTCAGCACACCAGCTAGCATTTCAATGACAGAGATTTAGAGGTTACCAGAGTCGCATTTCTCCTGCTTCTGAAGAATAGAAAGGCCTCTCCACACAGGACTAACAAAAGAACAAATAAAATCCAAATAATTAATTCAGTTTACGTGAGTATAACAAAAGCAGTCTCTCCATTAACTAGAAAGGCTACTTAGGTTTTGTTTTTTTAGAGATTGAAGCAATGTGTTCACAGTGCGCAAAGTAGCTGTAGCGGGTGGTGGTCTGGATGGGTGGTGGGCATACAAAGTGCAGATATCCTTAGTCTCATGTGTGCTAATGTTGAGGAAGGCCTTTCCTGTCAAACTTTCATGCACTGAATGTGCTGCGTTGTGTTTCTTTTTAGGTCACTGCTGACTTTTAAAAAAAGACCATGAACAAAAATAATAATATCTCATTTTGTTGAGATAGTAAACCGGTAATTAAATATCATCTAAAATGATGCTACATTTCTAAGAAATATCAAATCATTTCTATCAGAAAACCTCTTAACATCTACCGGGTCCACTGGCACCCCCTTTTTTTTTTTTAAGGTTAGTTTACATTTAAACTACATGCTAAACACGCACCTTTACAGAAAATTCAAATGTTAGCATTTAATACAGTTCTTGTTTGATAGGCTTTTCCATTTGGATGTGTGAAATAAGCAAAAATGGTAAATGCTTAGATATTAAGACAGCACACGACTCTACTTACTGTCGAAAGAAGTATTTTTGCTTGGAAAATGAGACATAGGTGCAGTGATTTAATGAAATGTGAAAAAATACATGGAGATACAGTATATAAGACAACAGTATGACCACCTTTATTCTTCAACACATCCTGAACTCTCTGAGGCAGCTTTCTTCCAATGTCTTTCAGTAGTGTTTAGCTATTGTTCTCTGTCAAGATGACCCCACACTGCTTCAATAATGTTGAGGTCCGGACTCTGGGGAGGCCAAACCATGACTGATAGTGTTCCACTGTGTGTTTTTCTATCCAGATATGCTTTTCTGCACTGGCAGTGTGTTTGGGATCATTGTCATGCGGAGGCTGTTGCCAGTGTTAGGTTTTGGTATTGAATGGTGGATCAAAACCTGATGGTACTTTTCTGTTTTCATAAGTCCACATTTTACAGATGGCTGCAGACGCTCACTGTTCTACCTCTCTCCTGACCCGCTCTGTACATACTGATGATGATTTAAACCAAACTTTGATATTTGGATTCATCAATCCATCTGACCTATTTCACTGATTTCAGATTTTGTGTAGTGTGGCATAGCTCAGTCTTTTCTCCCAGTTTCCCTTCCTTAAGAATGGCTTCTTGACAGTCAGCCTTCCACTGAGACCATTTCTGATGAGGTGTCAGTGAACAGTGGCTGTGTCGACTAAAGGGCCAGATGCATTTCTCAGGTCCTGTGTCAGGTCTTTGCTGGATTTTTCCCCCCTATTTCATTAGAACATGACTTTTGGATACTGTTCATCTGCTGTAGATTGTTTTATTTAAGGCTGACACTTATTCTTTCATCTCTACTTCTTTTTTACTTGTTCAGTTCCTCAAATATTTTAAGGACACATTGCACACCATGCTGAGATATACTAAGTGTTATTGGCTAATAAAACCTGATTCTTGGAATCACCTGGGTGTGAAAATGCTATGCTGTGTCTGCCAAACTGTGTTATCTTTGGCATTTTCCCCAGAAATATGGAAAAATTGAGTATTTTTTGCGACAGGCTGCTAGTAACAAAGTGCCTAAAGATACACTTTAACAATAGTTCTTTGCTAAGTTTTCTGTTGTGTATAGACAACACTGGGCCATCCTTTGAGTCACGTCCCCTTTTTCATTTTACGCATAAATGATTCATAGGTCATTGTTAAGTGGCTTGACAAACAAAGAAAATGGCCTGAAAATGGCCACATACAAAAAACTAGAGTGACAGTGAGTGAAACAGACGGCTTCAGAAAGCCTCGAAAACTATTGCTCAACACCAAATCTGGCTGCTTGGAAGCAAAATATAAAGAAATGTGAGGTAGCTCAAGACGTTTGCGCAGCACTGTACAATACATATCACTGTCAACACTGAAAAAAACCCCATACAGGTACTAAAGAGAGGTTACATCATATAAATCAATATACATTTCTTTTCTGTTGCTTTCCCCACCCCCATTTTAGATTTTTTTCTTTTACATTTTAATTACATGTATTTAATTTTTTAAAAATTTGTTCATTTCAAAATCTTTCATTATTTGACTCAGCCTTCAGAGAACTGAGCAATTACAAGCACTGGCACCATATCATGACAATCAGTACAAGGGGCATATACATTGTGTAGACATTGTTCACCCCCACCCAGACACTCAGACACCCAGTCACAACTTAATCACTGACACCAGTGGGGACACAGTGCTTTTCAGACTTCAAAAGGAGGACCTCTTAAACCATCTATTCAGAGGCTCATTTTCAATGGGACAAAGGTTGCTGTGGCTGTCATGAATAGGCTGATTTGGAGGAAATTTGGTCCGAGGCTACACATATTGTGCTAATTCCGGTGTCAACACTCTGTACTCCTCCTTTCAACCCGTCGAACATCAGTGAGCTCGACACTTGTCACAGAGAAAAAGCTTGAAAATCTGACACTTAAAAGAGAAGTTAGGCACAATAACTCCTCTAATTCAGCAGCCCCACGACCTACCCTCCCGAAAGAAGAAAAAAAAAAGAGTAAAAATATGAGCCGGAGCATGCAACAGTAGCCACATTATTAGGATCTGGTGAGAGGATAATAAGGATGGATTACCCCTCCTTCTCCTGTGACCTAAAAATTGCAGAGCATACTAAATCTCGCCCCTGTGTCAGTGGCTGCCTGTTATTTGCATGCATTAAAGTGAAAATAGTGCTCTGTTTTCTGACACTCATTTTGTGTCAGTG
>VVHJ01007140.1:30978-54924 GCA_015107715.1 Tylochromis polylepis
CCCAGATTTCCCCCCCCCCCCCCCCCCCCCCCCCCCCCCCCGAATCTCGCGCCCTCTCTCAACTTCAGCAGCCGTGTGGAAAGCATTATGTATGAAGGGTAGTCATTTCCAATGCATAGTTACTTCTTGAGTGCCGCCACTGTGTTTATATGTATGTGCGAGCGTGTGCGTGTCTGTTTGCCTGTCTGTCTGGTCCGCCCATGTGTTTATCTGTTTATGAACAGCGATGGAGTGTTTGTGTGCACTGTCCCACTGTTTCAGCAGAAAATGAGAAGACACCTGCTCGGCGATTCGGAGCTGGCTGTCAAAAAACGGGAAAGAAAGTGCGGTGGAAGGAGAAGGAAAAAGAAAAAAAAAGAAAAGAAAAAAACCCAGGCAGCCCCGAGATATATCTATTCTGGCTCCCTGCTTCCCTCAAGCTGCCGGTAGGAGACTTCAAAATGGCTCCACTCCCTGCCACAGAGTGGGCTCTGCCCTGTCAAAATGTCTTTGAATGGAAAACACAGACTGAAAAGTTTCCTCCTTTCCCCTCTCTTCCCCGTTGTTTTTTTCCTCTCTTGCTCCCTCGTTCTCTCTTCCTCCACTTCCCTGCCCCCCTTCTGTCCATCCTTCAGCGCACACAGAAAGGGCATCTCATCCTCTCCAGTGAAGCTCCCATTGAATGCTGCCTTTTCGCTCTTTCTGTGTGTCTCTCTCTTTCTCTCTCTCGCTGGAACACTGCCAGAGCTCTCTGTCTCAGTGAGGTATCTGCCAGTCACTCAGAAGTCCATTCTTCACTAAAACATGATGTCTATCTCCTGGGTCCTGTCTGTGAAACAGTGCAGGTCTTGGTACCTTTGTCAGAAGTGATTATGATCTGTGTTAGCTGACAGAATTGCAAATAAAATCAAAAGTGAACAAAGTTAATAAGTTCAGGTCATTTAACAGCCGACGTCGCGGTGATTTAGAACCGAGCTTAATGGCCAAAAGCGTGCGGACACCTAGACATCGGGCTCTTCATTGTGATTTAATATGTTGCTGTTACAGTCTCCATTCTACTGGAAGGGGTCTCTGGAATATCTTCAAGCCTGGCTGTTTGTTTCTGTTGTGCCACAGGAGTCTTAGTGGAGAGCTGTACATAATAATTTCAGGTTAACTCTGGATGATGTTAGCGTTGCCCAGTGTTGCGGTAAAAGGATTTGGCCCGCACAGATCCCTTACCACAACACTGGCCAACCACACAAAGAATTTAAATTTAATAAGGCACAGTAACATAAATGTATTCCCTCAAAATAAAAATAATAATCATGAAAAACATTATTCAGAATCATGTGGTTTCTGAGGTGGTAGTTTTGAGCCAGGTTAAAAGCCTGGAAACAAAGAAACACAAACATAGGTGGACACCCATGCCCACATTCATTTTTCTATGTAGTATATATTACATGGTGGCTTTAGATAGTATGGGGTCACTGCAATGTCACGACACATAAACAGGAAAAACGTTTAACTATATTGTCATTAAAAATGTAATTTTACATGTAGCTCATCCGTCCTTTAGGAAGCCAATGATCATTCATTTTATGCTATTGATACTAAATTTCTCTGGGTATATTCTGCCCTCAAGGAACCTTGCATTTAAGGCTGATCTAATACTTTGCCTAAGACAATGATAAAACCCATTCTGCCTCTGCTTTTCCCATTATTTCAGGTGGCTTCATCACCTGTGGCCAGAAGGAACTACCTAATGGCCATTTTCATTTGATAATTGGTTATCTTGACATTTCAAACTGGCTCCATAATTTGTTCATTTCTATTGTGAGTGGCTCATTAATTAGAGTGTGCCTGTGTTTAGCTCATCATTTCCAAAAAGGATTTGAGGTCATTGCCGAATTACACGGTTGGCATTCTTTGGACATGTTCATTAAAAAGAGCAGCTTTGCCTAACTGGCCCAACATAAGAACTTTAGAACATCCCGTAGCCCTAACCCAGAGGACTAGTCCCAGAAACCAAATTAACATCAATAGAGACCTGATGAATTCAAAGTTATTTGTCTCTATGTGTGACATGGTCTTCAGGACAAAGTGGATGATATGTGCTCTGACAGTGGTGAGAAATACAGAGATCCGTGTTCACTGAGTTAACTCCAAGGGAAAAGAAGTAAATGTCCTTGTGAAAGTCTTCAGATGAGTGATGCCTCAGACTAAGCCTTCAATCTCGCCACAATGCTCATCTCAGTAGTAATTCATTCTGCATCCTCAGAAATGGAAAATATTGATTTTCAATGAATAACACCCCAAACCAGCATGCAGCCCTGCCCTAAGATTTCAGGTAAAGTAAAAAATTGTGTGGATTCCTCTTAAAGAAACATAATGAAACAGACACAATATAGATATTGTTTTTGCAGCTGATTAGGATATAAGTTTTGTCCCCATTTAAGTTAAAACTGAGAAATTAACATGAGAAATCACTGTAGTGACCATATTATTATCATCTGTATGGTAGTGAGTTTTATGACACACAGATGTTAACACCAACATGTTACTTGTCAATTTATGGCCAAAGTCACACAGGCCTAGAGACGAGTTGGCAACCCACCAGTGGTCGCCAGTGGGTGTTTGCTAGTGGTTTCTGGGTGAAATCAATTGCAAAGGTAGTACTACAGCAAAAACTTCCTTGTGATTGCTTTGCCTGCTAGCAGGTTGTTGCAGTTCCCTGCAAGATGCCAACTTATCTGCAAACACTAGCCAACTAACCTCCAAGCAGTAGTGAAACATGAAAAAGTGCAACACAGACTGGAAAAGGAAAATGTTCGCCTTCAAAGTAAAAGTTCTCTGCTGAAAAAATGCATTTTAAAAAAGCACATCTTTTACTCTGAAGGTCAGTAGTGTCCATTTCTGGATTGCATCTCAAAGTTCCACTAGTAGTTAGTGAGTATTTGCAAACAAGTTGGCGCCTTCCAATCAAAGCACAGGTGACTGCACCAATTTGCTACCGTAGCAACCAAAGCAATCACAAGGAGGTTTCAGTGCATGAACATAAATCCCTTTATGGCCAATTTAATGTAATAATAACAAGCAACCTCCAGAAACCACCTGTGACAGGAATTTGGGGGAATTTGCATTTTTCCTTAGTGTTCAGTGGTTGGTTCCTCAGTGTGACTGGGGCTTTAGCAATTCATTTCACATCAACTGCTAACAATTACTTGCAACCAGCAGGGCAATACTAACTTTTCCCTAGCAATCGATGGTTACCCAGGTGGTCACCAGCCAGTCTTTCAGCCTGTGTAATGTCATATTGTCCTCTTTTCAGTTAAACAGACGCCAAGGAGTCTGGGAGACACATACACAGTGAAGCAGAGAGCAGAGGAGAGACTCTCACACTGTCCAAAGTCCTTGTCTCTTTTTTTAATTGTTTGATTTTGTGGGGCAGAATGCCTAACACCACGCTCTGTCATATCATTTTTACTTGGAAGTGTGAGAGGTTAGTTTCTGAGTCTCTTTACAAATGCACTCTCAAAGGCAACCACAGAACAAAGAAGCTCAAGTTTCACCACACACAGAGGTAGTATGAGTTCATCTCTGCAAATGCCTACATTATTCCACTACATCTTTACAAATGTAGACATGATAAATGTAAAAACACCCTTTTCAGTTTGACCTGATTAGGGATTTTCTCCCATTATCTCGAATTATCAATTTCATTTTGCTCTATAGTTCATAGTTATTGTTAAGCTCACGTCGGCACAGAAATATCCTCGTTTAACGCTGCAGTTATGCAGTGGAGCCATATTTGGCTCCATTGAGAGTAATCCATTATGTGGCTGTATCAATGACAGTGATTCGCAGGGATTAATGTCATCATCAGGACTGATCAATAGATTATCCTAGATTAATTCTTCAGATCCAAGCGGCCTCCTGAATTTCTCATTTACATACACTCTGACGTGGCCCTGAAAGCACTGATTTCCAAGCTTTAATTAATCTCAAACGTTCACACTTAACACCTGTTTATCCACAAGCACAACACAGCACTTGGTCAGAAAAAAAAAGGCTCCCACTGCAGGATAAAAGGTAGTAGTCTTTGAAACGCTTTGGAGGATAAAAGGCCCCAGCTTTACTGATGTGGTTAGAACTAAAAGTTTAATGCTTTAAATCCGCTTCACATTTTCTTTTTGAAAGCACACCGAGATGACAGCGGGATCAAAGAACGTTGTTAATTTCTGTAGGTCTTTGTACATTAGTTACAGCTAGCACAGCTATCATACCATTTAGCATTAATACAACTTGACCATCTCTTGAAGTGTCCCTGAACTCTGTTTCCAAAAGCAGGACCTTATAAAATGATCAAAAAAACCTCAAATCAATCTTCTTCCTTTTTATCACAATAATCCTTCTGGAGTTACTACTGTTCCCCAACATAACCTTTAATATGCTACTTACGAGTGCTGTGAGTCACATACCAACAACTGTGGAACAAAATACAAAAAGGGTTTTCTCTGATCATTTTCTAAATGTTTGCCACCTGCATAGAAAAGTGTATCCTCTTTTAGTTTCAAGGGGACCTATTATGCTCGTTTCCATGTTTTTATTCTGGGACTCCACTAGAGTAGCTTGAGTGGCATGACTCACACTTCAAAAAAGAAAAAAAAAATCCTTATTTGTTTTATACTGGTCCTTGATGCAGCTTCCTTTGCAGTGAATCCTTTGTTTTAAATAAGCCATTGTATCCCCTGCATCTTTTAGGAATCCCTTCCCAAAATCTCACTTCAGACTGGCAGCCCCTTGCCTGGCTTCTGTCAATAGGACCCGGTGCTTGTGAGACCCGCTTTTTGTTCTTGCCACAATGGAGGTCCCAAAAACAAACTGTAAATTAAATAAATATAATGTTTTGTTCTTGTCTTCAACTCTTACTGTGTTTGAGATAACCATATAGAAAAACTGAGTATATAGAGAAGTTTGAAGCCTGAGGCTTTGGCTAAGATGGATAACTCACTATCTGAAACTTTGATCATATTTAGTTTGAAATCACAAAAACAACAGTTGCCTTAAGGCGCTGTATATTGTAAAGTAAAGACAATACAGAGAAAACCCCCAACAATCACACACACCTCCCACCCATGAGCAAGCACTTGGTGACAGTGGAAAGAAAAAACTCCCTTTTAAGAGGAAGAAATTTGTCGAGGAGAGGGAGTTTGAGCGTAAAATAGTATGTTTATGACAGAAATTAAGTCAATGTACAATAAGGTTTACTCTTAGGCCAAGCACACAGTTATGATATTTTAAACTTAGCTGCTGACCTTGGTTTTGACAAATCAGCGTTCTCAAAGCTAACTAACTGTTAAGTAGCTCTTTATCATAGTGTAAAAGATGGGTGTAGCTACCGTGACATTACCCGCTGGTCCTGTTTTGAACCCTTGCGATGAGCGTTTCTGCTGTTGCCATCTTGGTTGTAAAAAAGTGGTTGTTTCATCTAACTCATGCTGATAATCATGTGACATAATCTAACGAATGAAACAGAGCTTGATATGAAAATTTTTGTCAAAAAAATGTGAATAACATTTAAAACCTTGAAAAAATATGACAGTGGAAATCTATATACTGCATTATCACATATACTGAATGTTTGGCTCAGTTAACAGTTCAAACCCTTATGCTGAAAATGTGAATTTATTTATTTAAAATGGTCCATGCATATTAATGAACATATCACTGTAAACATGCCAGAGTTAGCCAAAAGGCTACTTTATGTCTGTAGTCCCTGGCAGGTCAGAGAAAAAAACAAAACAAAACCAATAGATAAGAAATTTAACACACCATCAAGCAATGTAAAACAATATAATCCAGGCATAAAAACACATAAAATTACAACATAGAATTTCGCAGTAGAATAAAATGCAACAAGATTAAAGATAACACATATTAACATGAAATTAGTGATCACAAATTGAGTGTCGAAAATTGAGAATCAGTGTCTCATAACATTTATCTGCATTGCGGAGCACAAGGCCTTTGTAAAGCAAAGACTGTAGTGTTGTAAAAATCCTAGGCATGATCCCTTTCAATAGCTACCCAGGGTGTGTGTTTGTCTCTCTTTGTGTGATCTTTCACTGTCTGTGAGCCAGGCAGTGTCTCATTTTATACCCGCTCAAATCACTCAACTGGTCCCCGGTTACCACATCAGCCCACCCCAGCCTCTGCAGTCTTTCTTATCTGGCCCCTCTCCCCTGGCCTTTGATACACCCCTTTAACATCCACCGATTCCCCACAAGTGCAATCTGTTGTCCACTGGTATTGATCAGGCACACAGGGTTTTGATTAGCACACTTGGCTGGATAATGGGAGCTTCACTGCATGATTGTACTCCACCATTCCCCTGTCTTGTTCCTCTATTGGTCAGGGAGTAGTTCACTTCATTGGAGTCAGTGATTGGGTGCACCGTGGACCCCCTATCCAGCGTCTGTGGTAAAAGTCAAGTGGAGAAAACACCGGACTCGTGGATCTGAGTGTTTTTGTGTTGGTTTTGTCACATGAAGGCAGGTTAAGTGCAGGCAGCAATGAGGAAAGGAGTACTGTCTGCTTTTAACGGGTCTAAAGTCTTAATGGTGGACGTCCTTATAAATGAAAGAAATACAGTGACTACATTAGTCAAAAATTAGAGGCTGAGGCTTTCACGTTCAATAGAGAATATCACAGGCATTTCGGCAAAGAAAAGCCTGTAGACAAAAGAACCGTCGTGAGGGGAGATGGGAGGTCGATATGGATGTGAGGTCAAGAAGGACGTCCAACTTTTTCTCATTTGTGGGAGACTGAAGGAAACAAGGGCAAGCTGTTGGCTAGTCAGGCATTCTGACATTGTAGCCTAAGAGTCAGCCACCCATTGGCCTATTCACTGGTCTGCCAATTAGGTCTTAGCTGTTAAGGTTTAATACCTACATTTAAGGCTACTATTGTGTGCCAGCTAATGCTATTTCAGGCTTTCACTCACTTTGGGAGCTTTCATTAAATCCAAAAGAATGCTGGGGCTATTCACACAGTGGCTCAAGTTAAAAGGGCTGCCTTTTCATATTTCCTTAACTCTCAGACCCCTGCATATCCCCATATCTCCATACTAATGCAAAGACACAATCCTTCAAGTAAAGTCAGCTGTAAGGGCAAAGAAAAGTTGATTTCCACATTTTGTCTCTTGCTGTTTTGCATTTGACTTTTCAGATTTCTGCCCGTCATGTGTTTTACTGGGTCAAGATTCTCTCATTCTTTTAAAGTTTGCATCTCAGAGAAGTCTCGCTCGAGGTCTTCATGTGATTCTCTGACTTTCTTTCTTAGAAGTCAGAGGAGGGTATGGATGGCGATCCCAGTTTCAACTGAGTGGTTTCCACAAACGTTTCACGGTCATCTGACTCCATATTTCCGCTCCATGTTCCGGACTGAATCATTGTAAACAGTACCCCCATTGAGAGTGAAACTTATCAAACAGAAAGGAAGGGGACGGGTGTGAGCGCATTCCTTTAGTTGTGTTCATTAGCTGCACACTCACTGCGATGCATGCTGGGAGATGTTGGCTGGGCTTGGCCGACCACTCGAGCACTGAGCGCGTCAACAGATGTAGCTTAGCCTTTCCAAACAGAGGGGATCTGACGCGCTCAAACTTGGCCAGGAGTCTGGGGAGTTGTTGATGGAGTCGGAGGAAGAGAAGAGGACGAAGAAAGAGAGGAGGGTACGCAGCGAGAAAAACACAGCGCTGGAGGGAGCGAGGAAGAGGAAGGCTGTAAGATAAAGAGAGACAAACACAAAGGGGTTGGGGTGGGAGGTGGTAGAAGAGTTGTTCCCCAGAGGGATCACTCTTGGTGTCTCACTCCACTGGTCCTTCTAATGTGTGACGCTCAGGAGATTGACAGACTGTGTAAAACTCAGCCCACAGGAGAAAACAACAACAACACAAGTCAGACACATGAAAACGGCAACTCTACTGGGCTCTGCTGAGAAGAGACTGCTGCGGAGGAGAGCAGCACGGACAGCAGCACTGGTTAATATAACCTCCGGACATCATGGGAATGTTTTCTATGCATTAGAGCTCTTTATTTTTCCCCTGCCACCAAACTTTACACTCGCATGGTTGCGTGAATTTGAATCTGGGAATTACTCGGCACCTCCCCTCCAGTGTAACATGTTTAAAATTTTTTAAAAAGAGGCCTTTTAAAGTGTCCCCGTGAGGAAACATCGGTGTCAAGGTGTACCACATGACGTTTGATAAAGTCCCAGAAAACTACTTTGTTTCCCCTCTCTTTTCTACAGTTGCTGATTGCTGTAAATTGCATGTTGTCATGTTTAATGTGGTGGACTCAAGTGCCAGACTCAGACAACCGACAGCAGTTTTACTGAATTTCTTTGAATTCTCAGGAAGCAGGTAAGTGGTGCAGGATGGACTTTTCCCTACTGGAACAGGGCTAGAGATTCTTCCAGAGAAGCGAGAATACGTCAAAGTGAGTTTAATGAGATTTTATAATATTTGGAATCAGAGTCTGTCATCTTACTTGTCGATATCTTGAGGAAGAGATTTGGAGTAGCTGCTGGCAGGGATTCCAGGGCGCGGAGAGAGATTTGGAAGTGAGTGGGCAGGCAGGTGGATTTGAGGTAAGTTATCCTTTTTTGTTGGTGCAGCGTCCAGCTGGATGGTTCTAGTAAGGAAATTAAGAAGTGTCCTTTAAACTATTCAAAGCAACAGGAATCCGGGAAGACAGAGGAAACATAGAAGTTTCCGGCAGGCATGCAAACAGGAAATGGGAAAGCAGGGTTACAGGACAAAAAGCACAAGAACAGATATGAGATATGAGTCATGTGAAGGCTAATTACCTCCTTAATGGCAACAACGATCTGGTGGAGAGTAGCAGCACAAGCCGGTCCTTAAACATCATGAGACGGTGAGATAATGGAGAAAAGGTGCCTGGGGAAAAAGTCCAAGAAAGCAACACTCTGCTCATGGGCAGCGAGGCAACGGCGGCCCACAACTCCACCTGAAGGGGAGAGAGAGAAAGAGAGGCGAGAAACCCAGGCATGCCAGGACCAAAGCACGTGTTTATGTAGGGTCAGTATTTTTCTTTTTTTTCCTTTCTTTTTTTTTTAAAAATGTATTTGATAATCTGACACGCAACACAGGTCTCCAGCCAGAGCCAAACCACAGACATTGCAATTTATGGTGTTAAGCCACAGCGGTAGCCTCACTGCCCGAGATATCTGTGCCTGAGATTTCGGCTGATACCAACACCACTTCCATTTGGGTCTGTGTTGCCTGCTGTGTGAGTAAAGCCTCAGTGCCTACTGTTGGAAGTGTTCTGGACCTGCCTGTTTGCTGCTCTTCAACGGACGTAGGGAAATAAGTATAAGAAAAGCATTCGGCCTGCCTACGTGTCCTCCCTTCCCTTACCTGTCTCTTATAAAACAGAAACATACTGTTTTTGTTAAAAAATCTTTTCAATGAGAACTTTTGAATCTTACTTTCATTTTTCATTAAAAAAACAATCAAACAAAAAAAAACAAAACACCGACAACAGTAATATGAAAACACAGGTGAACACAATACAAAATGATAGAAATGTAACAGGTTATTTTTCAGTTAACACCACAGTAAAGAAAAAATAGTCGAGTATTTTGAATGCTTTGTTTTGAACCACCAAAACAGGAAAAGACAATCTAACTTTTCAGCTCCCAGCTTTAGGCCCTTTCCACCAGTGCTCTCCATTAAACATATCGAGTGTAAGTTACAAGCTTTATATCATATTAGCTCTTTAAATCAGAGGACTCTTTCACCTGATTTACTTTAAATGCAGACACTCTGTCAACTCAGTTAGCAACAGGCACTTCTTTCCTCCTCCCAAACAGGACAAACAGCTTCTTAGCAGTGAGAGGTTCACAACATGAGAGAAGTTGTCGAGCTGCCAGCAGTCTCCTAAATGCCTCATACAGAGTATTTAATACTGGGTCTAATTCTATCTCCATCTCCATTATGTTGAAAACAGTTCTAATTATTCCTATTTCAAATTATGGAAACTTGAGACATAAATTATGCATCAAACCTGCTTCTGCCATGTCCCAACGGGTCCAAGAGATTTATGTTTCCTCCTTCTTGAACCAGGGATCTTTCACATTAGGCACATTTGTTGACCACTACCCTACAGAGCCACTCACAACACCATGGAGCCACTGTGACATTAACCTGAAATATTCTGCATCATTTCAGTCTTTTAATCAATTGATTGGTGTAAGATGAGATCTTTTAGATATAGTACAATGACAATATAAAAATATTTTTAAAAAAAAACAAGATTTGCAGGTTTACAGATTTGCTGTAATGGGTCATAAAGTGTTATAAAATATTACATTTTTACTGTAGTTTTCTTTGTTTATTGTCACAAAATAAAATAGTAGCCCTGAATATATAAGGTAGTCAGTCCTCCCAATCCAGCTCCAAAAAAGCCGGTAACACTGCGGTGACGACCAAACAGTAGACAATGAAGCTAATGTTGACAGTAATAGTAAATACAATTTGGCAAAGAACTGCAACAGATTTTGCTTCATAAATATAAGACTCCTGTGGTTTATGTGTTGCATTATCCCACTCAGATAAAGGAATAATAGAATCTATACTTTTAAAAATGATTTGGCAATAAAGAGAACAACCTGGAGGAGATATAGCAGCCATGGGAGAAATATAGCCTTAATGGGATTTACCGAGAAACATATTTTGAAAGCAGTTCTTACAAATTCAGTGACTTCTTCTAATGTGGTCTATTCTTTATTTCATTCTGTTGCCCCAAGCTGTTACGGGTTCGTTACTGACCCCGATTTTGGAGAAATGAAAACACCTACCTGCTGCTGAAGGTGACGAAATCTGCACTCATACTCTTTCTTTTCTTCTACTGCCAGCAACAAACCTGAACCAATTTAAAAAATAATAATAATAGTAAATACATTAAAAAAATAAAATAAAATAGATAAACTGCACAAAAGTGACACTTACTGCTTACACGTATTTGGAAGTGTTTTTTCATCAGTATGTTTATGACTGAAGCATCTGTTGCCCCCATTCAGGGGTGACTCAGTGGTTACCTCAAGTACCATTGTGGTGAAAGGTATTATATTTAGAAAAACCTCTCTCTTACTAATGCACCAATGTGAAATCACACAGAGCATTTTCCTTGGAACAATTATAAATCGATATCGGATGCTATTTTAGTTTTGGAACTGCAGCCTGCTCTTATTTCCAGGGCATGAAATATAACCAGTAGCAGTCATGGTCCGTAACATCTTTAGGGCAATAGTGAGACAGGTCCATCACTCCCAATCCTTTCCTTATTTATGGATGAGCATATTTTTTAAACGTGCACGGTTAACCTAAACCACAAGAACCCCCACCACCACCATATACTCCTAGCTGAAAAACTTCTGACTCGCTCCACTGCAACCCCTCCAGTGTCCTAATGTGAATAATTGCCTCAAGGCAAACAATACTGGTCAGTGCGTCAACTGCCAACAGACATTTTTGTGTATTTTCGAGACAGCAGCAGAGTCAGACAGAACGGCAGGATCTAACGCCCTGGGACGAGAGCATAATCATTTGGTTAAACGAAACCTTTACACAGGTTAATTAGAAAAAAGAAGTCTTCACCACTGACACTGTACACACAAAGCAAGCGCCCCTAACGTCTCACTAGCTTGTCCACGAAACTGAGGAGACAGAAAGAAAGCGGGATAACCCTTTTAACGGGGCCATACATTTTCCTATCTCCCTACTTGCACACCTCACATGATAAAGCTGCGTATCACCCAGTGTGGAAGAACGCCATGTAGGTCTCCACAATCCAACATGCTCACATCCTCTCCATCATGACTTTGACACACGAACATATAATTGACTGCAAAAAGCGGACCGTTTCTTTCACATGTATCTCTCAGCTTGACCTTCAGCGGTGATGGAGTGAAAACAGTCGAATGAAGATGAATGGTAAGAACCAGTGTGTGATGGGCATGACTGGCTGGTTTAGTATGTCTGTGATCTGCTAATCCTTACTGGGGAATCATCATTTTCATTCTCTGGCATATTAATCAAAGTTATATGGGCTGAATTTGTCACACACAAGCGTAAATGCATATGTTTTACATACTTGTTATTAGTAGATTAAAAAATACACTGTGAAAAGCAAAATATGTTAATTAGTTAATTATTCATTCTTACAAATGCATTTTTCCACAATATCTCATGTTGCTATGCCAACAGTGTTGGAAATTAAAACAGATATTTTATTAAAATTGACATCTGTAGAATTAAAAAAAAAATCTTGTATATATTTTGAATTAATGATAACTGGTGTAAATGTGTATTATAGTTTATTGTGAAACATAATAAGACTTCAAATGGAAGTCATTCATAAAACACCATTACGACAAGAATACAGTCAGTTTTGAAGAAGCGCAAAGAACGGATGCTAGGGTCCCCAAAAGAGCCCCCATCACAGCACCATAAAGTCAGTCTGAGATTACAAGATGCAGCTGAAGAACTTTGGCAAGTTCTTTGAGGGTTCTTAATCATCTGCCTTTCAAGAAACTTGAAACATCGATTTTTTTCAGTGCACTTTGAACAAAATATGTTTTCTAAAGAAAAATATGAAAGCCATTATTTTAGATAGCATCCTTTCTACTTTAATTCCAGAAACCTTTTGCACATATTTCTATATATCCTTCCACATTCCTCCACTTTACAGTGAAATACCTTCCGAGGTACCAAATACCTTTCTGATAATTTTATATAGATCACAGCCTAAGGGAGGGCCCCGTAAAATTTTTTGCACTTGAGCCTGTCATAATCAGCAGCTGCCACTGTGTTCGTGCATTTGCATGCCCGTGCTGAAACCATGATGGCTGCCATATGGGAGCCATAAGTCCATTAGCGCACAAACAGTCTGCAAGGCTTACTTGGATAGGACACAGAACCAGACACCACCACATGCACAGCACGCACACACTCACACAAATGTAGAAATAGCTGAAAGTGCTTAAAAAACTTCTAGAGCTTTGTGATGCTAGTTAAAGGTTATGCTTAGCTGAAAGTTTATCTGTGACAAATTTGTGATTAACCATCAAATGAGCCTGCATTATAGAGAGACACTGCAATAGATCATTGTAACGGGTCACTTCACCCAGATTACAAAATGACACATTTTTCTGCCTTGTCATGTTTTATCAAGAAGATAGTTCTGATTTACAACTCTGGAGCTCTGAAAAATGAGTTTGTAGTTTTTTGTCCTGTGCCACTACACCATTAGAGTTCAAGTGAGTGAAATTTAATTTGTTTCTTCAAGCGGTTTTTCAAGAAGGTAATTAGATAAGCATAGGCACATGAAGGGTGAGCCATTTACTTGTTGTAAGTTAGACTGTGGCAGATCACACAAAACTGCATAAATACATTAGGCCTCAGTCACACAGGCCTATAGAGACCAGTCAATGACCCTCTGCAACCTCTGTTGCTAGGGAAAACTATCAGTTCCTTGACTGGTGAAGGTTTCTGGCCATTGCTCTTTGAAATCTGTCACAAAGGGGGTGCTGCGTCAAAAACGTCTTTGTGATTGTGCTGGTTGTCAGCTGTGGTTGCTTGTAGTTTGCATGGAATACTTTATACAATACTCAGAATTTACTGTCGGAGCTGTAGTGAAACTTGAAGAAGTGTGATATAAACCGGAAACAGAGAGCACTTGGCTTCAGAGTAAAAGTTGTGCTTTGATGTCGCAATCAACCCATTTTAAAAGGCACAATTTTTTCCACTGTGTTGGAAATACTTGGTTTCCGAGTGTTCACCGATAAGTTGGCATCTTCCAGCAACATGCTAATAACCAAAGCAAACATAAGGTACATTTCCATTGCACCTCTTTGCTTGCGGCTGCTAGCAACCTCCAGAAACCGTTAGCATCTTGGGTTGGGGTATACTCATTTTTCTCTCTTAACAGTCGGTTGCCAGATGGTCACCAAGCAGTCTCAGGCCTTAGGTGTAATTGAAAGTTGCATCCATCCATTTCCTGCTTCCGCTTATTCAGTTCAGGGTCATGGGGGGCCTGGAGCCTATCCCAGCTGCCATAGGTACAGTCTGGACAGGTTGGCAATCTGTCCCATGGCTAACACTTAGAGATAGATAGCTATTCATGCTCATATTCACACCTACGATCACTTTAGAATCACCTGTTAACCAACTTAATCTTTGGACCGTGGAAAGAGGCTGGAGAGAGAGAACCCAAGCAGACACAGGGAGGACATTGAAACACCACACAGAGAGGCTCCAGGCCGGACTCAAACCCAGGACTTTGTTCCTGATTGAATGTTGTGAATGGAATTATCTGACATAGCTTTTTGGTACACCCTGTCCAGAGAATTTGTACTTCACTTTTGATGAGTGCTTTGTTTTAGTTTGTCCCTGGAACTACTAAGGAGGTTATTGTGCCTCCGCATTGCGGCCATGCAGTTTATGAATGTAGCTTGATAACCAGTATGGGTGACATCATGGTGGCTATGTCCATCTTTCACACAGAGTTTGTGGTAAGCATATAAAGGCTCTCTCTATGACTCATACTCCCACATGACAATTCCACAGTATATATATGTCTCATCACCACTTTGCCACAGAGACAGTCACCTCGTGTCTGTGTGTCTGTGTGTCTGATACACATATGTGTGACACATCTTCCAAACAGGGATCGCTTGCTTGCTCCGATGTAATAAGGCCACCTTGAAATCCTGTGAGTGTTTGTGCTGTGTCCGCTCAGCTCCCACTCATGACACCCACACAAGGACAGCGACACAGACGTGCAATTCAACCGCGTGTAGCTTGACTTTTTCAGTGTCATACAACACACTGTGGCCGACCGCAGCTGTTGTCAAGCTGGACGGTGAACAAAGCTTGTGCTGTTTCGTCGTCACTTACGATGCTCGGCGAGCAAATCGAGAGCACTGGGGTCGAGTACTTCTATCTCTATTAGTTTGCTGCATTTGTTGATAGCACTGCATCGCGGATGAATGTATGCTTGTCTGAGGCATTAAGCCTGCCTGAACACTGGAGAGCAGGCCAATTACATGGCCTGGATTAAATGGCAAATCCCAGCTATAATGAGATGCTATAATGGCCGCGGGGTATCCTAGCAACCGGCAGCACTCAGGTGGTTGTTTGTGCATAGTACGTAGCGCGGAAGATTGTTGTTGTTTTCGTTGTTTGTTATTGTGAGGCAAGTGCAGATACATAAATAGAGAAAATGGAGGGGGCGTAAAAATGTGTGTTGGGGACACAAAGGAGGGCTAGCAAGGGAGATGAACAGAAAGAAGTAAAGGAAAAAAAATAGAAAGCAAGAACAATACTGTGAAGTGGGTGAACTGACAGGCATGTGAAAAGGGATAGAGAGAAAAGGGAGACATGAAGGAAAGATCCACTGCGAGTAAGAGAGAGAGAGAGGGAAGAAGAGCAAGACAGACAGAAATAAGAGAGACAGAGGAGAAAACAATAAGGGCTCTAGAAGGAATTAGGCAGCTTAGAGGGCATTATGTCAGTGTACATAGGATTTAGTGTATAAATCTGGATTATGGCCTTTTGCTTTGATAGAAAATGCCACCTTATAGGCAATGGAGCTGTGTTTTGTTCTTCGGATAGATATCAAAGAGGGCATCCTGCTGCTTTTTTGGAATGCACGGTCAGAAGGTGGGCACTCAATCCCTTTCGCTGGGGAATTCAGATGGGATTTGTAACACCAACCACTCCGTTTCTTACTGTGTGCGGCCAAATGGCCGCGGTGCACAATGATGGGCAAAGCGGTGGGACAGACACTAATACAAATAATTGGGCACATATGCACAGTAAGCTAGGTAGCATACTTTAAAATGTATTCCATCATTCTGCTCCGTTTCCCTTCATTTTAGATTACTCAGGCTAAATTTTGAGCCGTAAAAAGAAACCGCAGATATGAGAAAGTGAACAATTAGAAAGCTGAGGTGCTGTGTTTTCGGTTTTTGCATTCAAATTTTCTTTTGTCACATTTCTCTCTGATTTTTCTCGCTTTCCAAGAAGAAATATTATCCTCCATTTAACACACAGTGTGAATTTACCATTTCCCTGACAAGTAGCACGCTCATCCATTTTCATGTTTACATTATGCCCAGAGATGCTGTATCAAAAAATGTGTGCACACAGACATTCAATCAGCTACACGCGCACCGGTCGATCCATAAGAAAAAATTGTTTCGCCAATACACACCTACACATGTGCACGCCCAAGAACCGCTGCTATCCGCTTTCCAACCTGTACGTTTATTGTTAGTCGCATGAAGGATGTGATTGGTTTGAAACCCTACACAGTCCTCCTACACAGTAATGTGCTGTTTTGCACCATGAAGCTCTCTTTCAGGTGCCTCAATAAATAGGGCTATTGTGTGGAGTGCATTACCGAAAGGTTTTACTCCCATCTCAGTCTGGGGCTCGTCTCCTATTTGGTCCACTTTTCGCTGTTGAAGTCGAAAGGATTATGGGGTTAGGGTGGTGGTAAAAATCAGTATAAAACACTGCAGGAGCAAAGTAATTTTTATTTCTCTTTCCTTTATTGTAAAATGGGTTACAAAGTTCTAGCAAGAAATGATTAATAGCGCTTAACAGGAATGAATAAAGCAGCCAAAAACTAATTAAAGACCATACTGAAGCTTTTGCATGTTTTAGCACATTAACTTCTAACTATGCACACTGTGCTGCTGCCATCTATTTTTCAAAACACACATTAATGTGATGGCATCTGTATGAGTCAGATGCATGTCTGAATGAGCAGTCTGGACAACAGCTGTACAAAAATTGAGACAGCAGACTTTTTAAAAATCTTTTAGGTCAGACTTTGTAACGTTTATTTATGGTGAGTGGTTTGCACAACTTTTACCTTCATCCATTCTACCAATGACTTTACAGTACGTTTCTCATTCACTTATTGACACACACGCGAGTGCTGTGCGATACTGTAATTTTGGTACCAAGTAAATAAAGGGCCAGTATTGCATATACCAGTACCGATACTTTTAACTTATAAAGGCAGCTTGTATAGGGGAGAGCAGTGTTAAGATTTAGGAGATGACCCATCATCAATTTGCAAATTCTGAAAACAATAAATTAGTAAAAAAATAAATGAAAAAACACTAAATCGCCGTGTTTTTTACTTTCCACAGCAATTAGCTCCACCCTTCAGCTTTTCACGGATTTTGGAACTGGGGTCTTTTGGAGACCTGGATTGTAAATGTGCCCGTCTTTAAAGCACTCAACAAAACTGAGTAGGCCACATACTGAACTGAAAGGATGGAAACAAAGCATTGATCCTATTACTGATCTTGTACCAGTACTAGCGCTGATATCGATAATATCAATATTTGGATCTGCCTACCTCTAACAAACACGGCCGCATAGCTGAGGTCTGATCTGGAAGCTATCTAGACTCGACATGTACAAAATAAGATTTTAAGTCATCAAACTTGCATGCTGCCATGACTTTAAAAGATTTGCCTGTGATGCATTTTCTCTACATCCATAAGACTAGTCTCTTTCCATCTCTGAGCTTATATGTCCAAAGTCTGAGTAAGTATCAGCTGCTGCGAGACTGTGCAGGACACGCACACAGATCACGTGTAAGTGTGAATCATTAGAGAGGGCTAAATGTACAAAACAATGGCAATGCTTTCAAAAGTCTTTTGCTCTTGAGGCAAAAAAAGAAAAGTGCAGGTGTGATGGCTTTCTCCATCTCGGTTGTGGGTATGTCAGAATGAAGCCGTGTGGAGCACTTCAGTAAACGTGATCTACATTTGAATGGCAGAATGCCTGCACTTTAACAGCCTGATGAAGCCAGCAATGTTATGTATCCCACGTCTGAAAAGTGCCTAAAAAGGGATTAGAGCTGCTTAAAAGATTTAGCTAGCTAATTCTGTGAAAATAATTTCCAGGGCCTAAGACTTCAGAAAACAGTTTTTCTTATTACTTTACCACTACAACTGCCAAGGGGGTCATTTTGACCTCTTGGCAATTTCAAAATCATGTAACTCTGCTAAAATAAAAGCCCATGATCTCATGTTTCGTGACTTTTCCTTTTACCTGGAGTCATTTTGACCCCCACAGAAATCAGGGTAAAATGTTGTGGTCAATATTTGCAGCATACCTGGTTGCCTAGCAACACATATTTTTTTAATACATATTTTGATATGAAGCTGCTATAATATGAACTTTTGCTAGCTAAATTTGATTGCTAGATAAATACATTGGATAAAAGATGAATAAAGCCTAACGGGTCATGGATGGGATGTCGTGGGAGAGTGTGTGACTGGGACCAAGGAGAAGCGGGCGGCTTGCTGACTTTTCAGAGTAGTGGTGGAACCATAGGTGAACTGTGCACAGTCCTGCTTGTGGAGTATACTAATACACAAATAAACAGTGAAATCCAGAGCAGAGAAGCTGAACTGCACAAGTTTCAGGCCTAAGGAGCTTTTCTGTACAACGAGGACAGCAGAGTGGACTTTGTTCACAGACAATGATTTGTGGAAGTGTTCCTGAGGCCATGCAATGATGTCCATGACAGACCCGTTCCTGTTTTTAAAGGTACAGTGTGTAAAATGTCAACACTAGATGTCAGTAGACTGCAGACTGCAGTCAGCCTGATTCAGTTGCATAATTCCATTATGGTCACTGTAGGACAAACAATGTTTTAGTCAGCCAATAGAGATCGAAAACATTACATTTAGAGTGCACCCTATAATGGCGGTGGCCAGCTGGCATCTTTCTATTGCCCTATCAATAGTTAGGAATAAATCAGGAATATAAAATGGATATGAGTCAAGTGAACATTTTGTGGTATTTTATGTTTTTACCCCTGAGTCACCTGTGCTGTCCATCTGTAATGAGTGTACGCAGATAGCGAAGTGACGTCAGATCAGATCCCCCCTGGAGTTTTTTGCCATCTGTGTAGGCAAAAATGTGACAGTCCACTGTTTACCTCAGTTGTCGATGTTGGGTGAGAAGCATCCGCATCTATTTTTCTCTGGAGGAGGCTGTTAAACTTTGTGAAAGGCGTCTGACATGGAATGAGTAAAGCTGTCTTCTGAACAATGACAGTGATACTGAGGTGAGTTGTTGAGGATATTCTGAATTTTTCTGTTGGTAAGCGCTGCTGTTAGCTGGCCTTAGTGAAACTGTCTTTGAAGTGCATCTAAGATTGTTGGACTCAGGCCCAAAGAGCAGGGGCAGGCAAACAGAAATTTCTCCATATTTTATGAATCTTTTCATATGTTTTCTGTGTTTTGTTGTTAAAAAATATGCTTTTATGAAAATCATTGCATTCCGTTTTTATTTGCATTTTACACAGCATCAAAACTTTTTCAGAGCTGAGTTCGCACAAATATTTAGCAAAACTAATAAAACCCCTAAAACTTAAAACAAGACACAGAAAAATGCGCTCTTTGACTTAAATGATTCACTGGTCGTTTAAAATTGCCATTATTACAATCTTTGTTTCGGCTGTACTGCTGTGGTTTGGTCACTGAAGTGCTTGTTTTTTTGTATACTGTACTACTGAGTTTTCCCCCGTTTCAGTCGTTTTATGCTTTTCAGGGCAGATGAAATTCGTGTACAGGAACGGCTAAACATCTCCTTGTTTCCCTTTAATAGCTAACCTTAGTTTGCCACTTCTTTATTTTTATCTCAGTTCTTTTTGCCACTCGGAAGAGAGTAGGAGCAAGGAAGTTGAAACTGTCTGAACTCCCTAAACGAAATGAAAGTTATAAGGGTGATGTTACCCTGAACAAGTCACCCCATCATGGCATGACTCACATTTACACAGCCCCTGAAGGCATAAGAGCTCTGATGTCTCCCTCTCTGTGTTTCTGTCTGTGCCTCACTCTGTCTTTCGCAGCACTGTATCTCGATGTCAAATAGAGTCAGTGCCCACACCACAGGCCTGAGGGAACAGAGAGACAAGTCTGCATGAGTCTCTTCATCTTTCCCTTGACTTTTCTCCCCCTTTTTTACGAATACAATGGGCAAATATCCGCATTAGATAGTTATTTTCAATTATTAATTCCTTTCCTGCCAAGAGAAATCTTCAGAAAAGAAATATATATATCGACTGAAAATATTCAAGAGAGAGAAAACAGACTTTTAATTAAACCATTTCTCTCCCATGATGGGCATTTATACCCAATATTCTTTGCTATTCATTTCTACGAAGCACAGCATGCTACACGTTCACCATTGTTAACTACTGCTCGCTTGTTTATTAATGTGCATTACAATCGACACTGGCAGCACTATTTTCGGATATGATGAACACAGATTGTTTAATCAATATGAATGGTTTTCACAAGCTATCTTTGGGCTTTTTTTTTTCTCCCCGGGAAATCAAAGCGTGAACGACAGCGAATAGAAGAGAAACGTGGAAGATTTGTTAGGAAACAAAGGAGACTGGGAGTAAGGAGAGGGAAGGGCAAGAAAAATAGATGAGGGGACAATTAGGAACAGCAAGTGTTAGAAGCGGTCGAGACACAGATTGAGAGTGGCAAAGGAGTGAGAAAGAAAGAGTCTAAGAGTCTCTTATGATTTATACGGTTATTATCTTTTGCACTTGTGGGTGTGAATTGAGCCTGTCATGCATGCACCCTGCCAGGTCTCCTCTCCTTGTGGTTGGGGAACAGGGCCAGTCCCTGGGGCCCAAAGTTTGGCATTAGCATTCAGCACGGTAATGGGCCCCCATTTGCTGCTTGTCACCGTAAGATAGGTGGCTTCGTCCTCGCCAGAGTCCCTCCAGCTGAGTGGGGTCCCGTGTTCCTGTTGTGCTCAATGACCCCTCTCATTCTGTCTGTCGATTTCCTTTCCCTCTTTCTTGGCCGCGCTCTCTCTCCTCTCCTTATTTCATCAGCTTTTCTGTCTTCAAGCAGAACGGCACTAGGAAAAAAAAAAAAGAATCAGCAGACTACAGCAGCCACATCCCATCTGAAAAGGTTCATTTAGTTATTTTTTTTTTTTTTTTAACCATTAAACAGACGAGTCTTCTCCAAATGAATGAAGGCTGAAAGCTGTCGTGCGGTCGGTCACCCTCCTTCCTCGGTCTAATCTCTCCTGGTCCGATTAGAGCAGTTATTTTTCGGTTTCATGTGGTCATATTAGGGTTCATGATAGAACAGATGCCGGTGTGTACGCAGGCTAATGAGGTAGCAGAGTAAGGTTCAGAGTTCACCCCTACTCTCCACCGTGGAGACCTGAGTTTGTTTGAACCAGTGCCCTCAGTGCTGCGTTGCCCTGAGCAGAGGAGACAGAAGATCAGTAAGGTCCTGATCATACTACAGCAGAGAATATTAATTGGAATTTAGCGATGAAACATTTTTTTTCTTCTGATGCTGTGAAAGATTTAAGAGGTAAAATGGGGGTTTGAGTACGGCCTGGAAATGCTTACTACAAAAATAGCACGCATGTATCACTAATGGAGGAAGAAAATACCACAAATATCTGCATCAGGATCAGCGATCTTTGCCTTTCGTTCAACAACAAAGGCAGGGAGTTGTTTCATCATCCTTTTTTAACATATTGAGAATTAAGAGCAAATTTCATTATGTGAAATCCAGCGAACATTGGGAGATCAATGAATCATCAATTTTGCATGGCTGTTCATTAGAGCGCGCTCCGTAATGGCTCGCCAGCTGTTCTGTGAAAGCCAGATCCCTCATAGATGGCGGAGTCGGTGCATTTTCTGACGCGTCGCTTTCACTTTTTTCAAATTAGGGCCTCGCTTGTTCAAATACACCCATCATCCATAACAATGAAACTTACACAACATTGTGGAAGTACGTCTGTCGGGGGGGTTTACATCGATACAGGCCCTTTTGCGGAGGTGTACGGTGGTACTGTGGCAGCAGGAATGGCAGTGGATCCATCAAGTCCGGTGGGTTGCAGTTTGGAGCCTCTGTAGATGACATTCGGATGCATTCTGTGAATGTTTGATCGTATAGGGATCTTGAGTTTGAAGATCAGCGCATCACCTTGAGCTCAAGTCGTTCCCTTGCAGGTAGGGAGGCATTGTCTGCTGATTAAGGCTGCTGCCGTTATGAAGTGCTAAGATGGTGGAAGGATGGGGGAATGGAGTTGTTAACAATCTTTAGGTGGGTGCGACTTGTCAACGTAACATCTAGAAGCCAAGGTTTCCTAGCAGAGCGTTGCATTGCAATGAACTGATCAACATTAAACACACGACACATTACGTGGTTTTAAAGTTCTGTCTAATCAGGGTATGCACGGTGCAGACGAGCATCGTATGCATCACAAGTTCTTTTCTGTCATCTGTTTGCTTATGCACATTCTCTTTTCACAACTTGGGACTGCAAGTGGGTCACGCAGGAGAAAAGAGCTGGAAGCATCAAAGGTTATGGCGCCTTGCGATGGCCGACATTACCGAGTTTAAAGATTAGCTGCTGATTGATGCACTGGCTGCTTTGTGAAGGTGAGAGGAGCTACTGCCTGGGATCCGTCGGAGCGTAATACCAGGCGACAGCCAGCCTGGTGTTTGTAGCGCGAGCCAAGAGGGATTATGGGTAGTAGGCTTTAATATCTGATTTTAATTAGCAGTTTAACACAGTGATCACGCCTCATTAGGGAACTGGGGATGCTGAGAATGTGCATGAGTATGCTGGAGAGTACCAAGAAAGAGGAGAGTAGAGGAAAGAATATAAATGCTTAAATGGCAGGTTTGTTTGTTGAGGAGGAGTTCAGACAAACTTCCATCAGCTAATAACAGAATATGACATTGTTTTCACAATAATATGCCAACTTCACAGGATGATACAAAAACTGCTGTGATTCGCACTATAACCCCAGCACCATATATTTGATCATTTACTGCTCCACCGTCCTCGGCAGGCTGCCAGGATTCATCTGTTTGTGGGGGAATTCCCCCCCAACCTTACCCCGGCATGTCACTTAAGGATTTAGGGTGAGTGTATCAAATCTGTGAATAGTTCTCTCTAGCAGAGGATAAAAAGATTAAGGCATTTTAACCCCTGGGAAACCAATGCCCTTTTACTCTCTTCATCCAGGAATTAGTCTGGCTCCTCCAATTGTGTCCATTTCCTGGTGCTGATAGTGCAGTGAGGTGGTGGGACACTCAGCAGAGCAGCCAGCGGGCTTGGCTCTGTACCAGAATGCTCTATGGCTGCATGAAAGCAGGGCCCTCAGTCTCGGTAATCTTACAATGGCGGGGTTGAAAAGCTCCAGCGGTCAGCTGGTAACACACCACTGCTCTTTTTCTCTCTTCCCAGTGCTCCTTTTCTTCATCCTCGTCGCACTCATCGTCTCACTCCAAGTCCCCCCTTCTCTCTGTCTCTCCCCCGTTCCTATCACCGTCCCCGCCGTGCCACTGGTTGTCTATATATAGTGAGATGCATTCAATCCACTTTCAATCCCCTGGGCTTAGTTCAGGGGCTACGCTCATTTTGTCGGAGGCAGTTTCGACCACCTCTCTCGCCCCTCGTATTGCTCTCTACCTTTCTTCCTCACATTTCACTGGAATTGAAAGGGAGCAATATATATATATATGTGTGTGTGTGTGTGTGTGTGTGTGTGTGTGTGTGTGTGTGTGTATATAGACACACACACACACACACACACATATATATATATATATATATATATATATATTGTGGCGGGGCGTGGCTTGCGGTGCCGTGCGGTGGAGATGGCTTCACCTGCACGGCATCAGCAATCACGCCTCGCCAGCCATAAAAGGGGTCCTGAGTATTGGGTTGTTGTTGTTATGTGCGGCGGGCAGCGGGAGAGCTGCAGCCGCGGTGTGCCTGTAGCAGCAACCGTTAAGAGTGTATCGTGTGAGTGTAAAATAAAGAATATGTGGAGTAACATGCCTGTGTCGTGGGGTCTGCCTTGGG
>VVHJ01007142.1:1676-15482 GCA_015107715.1 Tylochromis polylepis
TAACGTTTTTTTTTGTTTTTTTTCTCTGGGGGGGGGGGGGGTGTCTGGTAAGCTGCATGCTCATTTGTCACAATGTGTTTTGTACAGGCACAAATTACCCTCAATTTCATCTTTTTATTGGTTCCAACTACGGCAAAAGAGACGGTTCTGAATGAAAGATAAAGGAGCCAATTACACGGATACAAACACATCATTAGCCCAATTAGACCCCAAGTTTAAATCATGGAAAGCAAAAAATGCCAAAGATTGTTTTCATGCCAAGTGAACACTCGTTTTCTCCTGAGGCGAAGAGTCAACAGTACAGGTGCAGCTGTTCATCTGCGTTTCCACGGTGCTCTCATTAGGGTTCGTTAACAGTACAGGTGTAGCGGTAATTGTCTCCCACAACCCTGACACACCCAGATGTTACCCACACAGACACACGCACACACACACACATTTTGCTTTAAGGTGTTTGTTTCAGGCCACTAATAAGGTGCTGGTGGCTTGCCCTAACAAAAACACAACAACAACGAAAAAAAAACCGCTGTTAATTTTATCAAGAAATTTCCACTTGTTTGGCCATTGTTAGATGCCTTACCTAAACATAATGATAATTTGACTTCATTTAATAAAGTGTCTGTCTTCAACTTGAAGACCTTTCACATGATGACCTAAATTTATTTATTTTTTTTTAAAAGTAGGTCTCAAGTCAGTGTGTGTCTCAACTTGGTTGGATCCAGACCTTTAAGTGCAGTCACCGTTCACAATGTGACTTGAAACAGTTTATGAGTGGAAAGGAAAGGCTAAGGCTAAATTAGCTTTTGTTGTTTTTTTTTTTTTTTAAGTAGTTCACTGCTTCTGTCAATGCTATTTTATTGCATTTTAAAAATGTGGTTACTTTGCTTGATATATTTGTATATTTTATCCTTGTGCTTTGCATGGTTTGCATTTTATTACCTGGCTTGTGTAACTTTAAGAAACCATTATTATCATTATTATTATTATTACTACCATCTGGAAAATGCGTGTATTAATCCCAAACTTAAGATACCTGCAAGCTCCCAGGACTAGCATATGGATGCTGATTGCTTTAACAGATATTTGAAGAGAAAAAAAACTATCGTTTATTGACCACTATTTTAAGTTCCTAATTCATAGATTTAGCTTTATGAGCCAATTTCTTTACATAAATTCAAGTAATAATTTGTAGCACAATCACACCTGTGAAAACACGTACACACCAGGATGTCCAGACCAGAAGCAGAGGAGGAACTGATTTATACAAAGAGGCAGTGGGGAATAGTGCGGGGCAGTAAACTGTTCGACAGGTTGCTGCTGGGGTCGTTTGAAAGACAATGGGAACCGAGCCAGAGCAGACAGGCTATTGTGAGGGGAAGTGAGGAGGTCACTTTTAGTTAGGCTGCACAGTGACCGCACCTGGTCACAGAGGGGCTCTGGGAATACCACGAATCTGGACTCCTGCTCAACACTACTCAATGTTCTCTTCCACTTTATTTTCCTCCCCTTTTTTCCGTGTCTCTCTTTTCTTATACAAAAAAATAACCTTTTGATTATTTTATGAAATACTGCACACAAACACAGAGGCACATATTGAACAAAGGCAATCCTGCACTCACCTCATCCAGCACACCCTCGGCCTCCTCTTCAGTTTTACCCGGAAACCTAATCCTCATGGCGGTGAGCACTGCCAGGGTCTGACGCACCAGCTCTGCCTCCTGCTCTTTACTCCTCAGATTTATCAACGGATCGCCCTACAGACACGTAAAGGCAAAGTATTAAAACTGGACAAGAAAACAGCTTTTATTTAATAATGTTGTGTAATTGGATGGGTTTATGCGGCCTAAATAAATTCGGGCCACTAACAGGTTATTTCAGTTATAATTACCCATTACTTAATGATATTATTCTCTTCAACGTGATGAGAAAATCCTGTTTTTGTCTGAGTTTTATCATCACATTTTGAGCTCTAAAGAGTTGCACTTGAATATTAATGTTGTTAGCATTTATACATATTGACTAATGTATTTAAAGTGTTCACATTCTGTATATGTGTTATAACTATATTATCTATGTGTATTATTAGTTATTATTTATTTCTGTTTATCACAGTAAATTTTGCTTGATCGTTATGTGCTGGCAGTTTCACCAATAAATTTTGCTCCCACCTGTTTTCTGTACAGAGTTTCTGTAACGTTCAAAATAACCTCCATAAAATACAGTTCATTATGCTATAGCAGCGCATTCACTGGTAAACCTATATTTTGTTTCCTGTGCACTTACTCATGTGATTCGCACTGGAAACTCGAGTGTGCAAGATGGTGAAAAACTCTGGGTAAAATAATGGATCTCATGTCATTTCGTATTCATGTGGAAGGACATTACGTGTTGTGGTGCTTACTATGGCCTCTTTCAGTATGAAGGCTTTCCACTTTGTTCTGCTCTCAATGCCAAAACTCATTCGGCTCTATTTTATTTGATTCCACTGCATCCAAAGGTTACCAGGGCACTTTTAAAAAGGAAGGGGAATGGAGGAGACAGGTGGAAAGCAACAGATGGCAACATAATAGAAGGTTATTGTTGTGGGCTCCAGTGGGCCTAAACAGTATTGACCGGACTGTTTAAATGATGCTAAGCGGGTCTGGATACAATATGTCAGAAAGGGTGAAAAGGGTAATGATATGATGGAATACGCACCTCGATCTTTAGTGATAAGGCTGTAGAGTAATTCTTGATTCTTTATTTCAATCCTAGCTAGAGTAGTGGATCGGCAGAAGATTGCAAAATTTAGTATCCTTTTAAAACTTTTCTTGTGACTGACAACTTGTGACATATTCTGAATCGTAAACCCTACTTTGTGTTTGTGTGTGTGTATGTGTGTGTGCGTTGAGCATCTTACTATATTGGAGTGGATGGTCCCCAGGCTGTTGCTGTGAGGCACCCGCTGAGCGGAGCCACTGCGGCTCAGCGAATGAGAGCGAAGCGTAGCGGAGCTCGGCCTGACAAGGGGTGTGGCCACGGGAACCGTAGGGGAAGGCCTGGTGGACAATGCCCGCACTTCATTTGGAGACGAGAGGGAGGCGATGGAACGAGGGCACGAGATGGAGCGCCGGATTGGGCCAGAAAGTGAAGGTGACGCGGACGGGGCGGTGCTCGTTTTTAGAGACTTGATTGGAGGTTTCCAATGCATGCGGCCTGTAGAGCAACAGAAGAGATGGAAAGAGTAGTGGGGGAGGAACTCACTGACTCACTGTCACACTTCAATTTCTTCTCTTCCCTGTCTCAGTGCCTCTGTCAAGCTCTCTCCTCTGGTTTCTATCTGTCTCGGGGTGGCTTTGGAGATGAAGTGTGGCATTAAAACTCCCACAGCTGCACTCTGGCACACTGGCCCAGTGATCCACTGTGTGTGTTATTAACAACCACAGCATGTGTAGCCAAAACCAGAAACTAAACATTAGTCCTGTCTGATTTGGGGATGGATTAAAGAGCATGCCTCTGTCTGTCTCATACGCGCACAGATACACACACACACACACACACACAGATGGAAAATGAAGTAGAAAACCCACAGTGACACTTTCTATCACCCTTGAAACTCTTCCAGTTTGTCCACTAGCCAGTGTATTGGTGTGTGCTTTCTACTGGTGCACTGTGTGTGTCTGACATCAAGTGTGCACACAAGTATGGGTGTGTTTGTGTGTGTCCATGTCGCCGCTAACCCTTCTGAGAATCGGCCATTGCCAAATGAGAGCATTATGTGGCTTAGCCGTAGCAGTCCTTTGGTGGCTTGGTATGGAGTAGGGCTTGGCAAGGTTGCTGTCTCTCTCTGCACACACATACATAGGCGCTTTGTCCAAAAGTTAGGCTTTTTCATGGCTTTGTCCTTTACTTTGTAACAACTAAAATGAGCTCATGCAAGGGTCCTCTTTTTTCTGGACTGGCACCCATAATGCAACCAGAGATTTTTTTTCTTTCTTTCTTCCTTTCTTTCCAAGGTCGCCACATAGGCTGCAATGAAAGGTGCTCCCTTTCTCACTTCTGAGAGCTGAAAGTGAGTTGATGTATGCGACTTATGCGAAATTGAGGGAATGCTTGAGACTTATCACTCTAACTATAAAATAGACTATTTCAGCATTAAACTCAAGGTGTTTTCAAGGTGCACAACAAAGTCCTTTTTCTCTTTCTATAAAATTCCTCCTTCTCTTCATCTCTGTCTCTGCTTTAACCGTCTATTCACTGGAACTGCACTGGTCAGGACACTTTTCTTTCCTCAAGTGCTTTTCAGCGCCGCAGTATTTGTGTATGTGTAGGTCCACAATTGTGATGCAGGGAAATGTCTTTAGTGTGAGCAGCTCGGCAATAAAGATCCACATTCGTCAAGTCACAGGCCAAGGTCATTCTGCTTAGGCTTTAATTAGACAACTAGAAGGCTGATGAACACCTGTTCGCAACACTTGCCAACTCGAACCACTAGACCTAACCTGCTTTGTTATTGAAGAGCGTGTACCACAGATGCTAATCAAATCAGCAGTTCTCAGCATTTATGTGTGTTCATGTAACTGGAAATGTGACTTTGCAAGTCTAAACATGTTTTTTTTAAATGTTGATAAATTTGAAAGATACACAAGAGGGGAACACTATGAAACAAGTTCAACATAACCAGGCTTTCCTTGTGTTAGCTGGCTTCACAAAACCTAAAATCCCAATCAAAGATAGCCTTTAAAAAACTTTCTTTGTTAAATTTATGTGCATGCTCCCTTAAAAGGGGGAGCTTGACGCGTCACTTGAATCTTCTTTTACAAAATTCTTACCCCAATCAGAGAAATTATCACAGGAATGGATGTTAGAGCTCTATAAAGACCATAAAAACTACAACACTGGTGCTGAAAATAAGATAAGAGAGTAACGCTGCAGAAATTCACTTCTTTTGAAATCGCGATCATCACAAGCGTACCAAGAGCGGTAAAATAAATATACCAACTTGAGTTAATATATTTATTTTAGAGCTATGTGTGCTCTCGATGCATTCCTAATGCGACAGCTGCACATTAGAGCTCTGCAACTTTAAAGTGCATCCATTTAAACATTAAAGCTTACTCGTTGTGTTTAGCTCTGACACTCTCTCATGGCCTAATAAAGAAGACACTAAAATCACTTTAGTGAAATCCATTTCACTGATTGTACAGATATTCTTGGTGATAAAAAAAAAACCTACAAATGTATCTGATCAAAGGCTTTGTAGGTTCTTTCCTAATCAGTGCTTTATTAGTTGTTATTGGGACAGTATGAAACAGACTTGACAGAGATAAGGGCCAAGTATGAAAACATTAGTGCATTATGCAAACATTTCTGTGACTGAATGAATGTACACTATAACCTCTGACAATGTAAAGCACAGTTTTCTCACTGCACAGCTTCAACTGGTGGTGCTATGGTTCAACAGGTTGCATATATATTAAAAAAAAAAAAAACATTAATATGGCACTTAGTGCACACTGTAAATGAAACAGCCAGTGAAAAGGTGACACTTGCAGCTGATTTTTAACTGAAACTCTGAACATAATCTGCTTTGGACCAGGTGATGCTTTCAGTATCAGTTACTATGGTGATCTACGAGGTAAAAAGAGAGACACCTTTATGACAGTGAAAAATCTGTCTTAAAGCTCAATATAGCTCGCTAATCAATTAATCTCTCTTTGTAGAACACCCCTCAGGCTACGTATCGTATGTCCTGAAATTATAAATGCAAAGGTCAGGACATACATGTCAGCTTTGTTATACATTATACATTATACATTAGTCCCATTGTATAATTCCAGTCTACATCTCATTCTCTGTCATAGTCAAAGTATATTCTAACAGAGCTGGAAATTCAAACACAAAATATTAAAATATGTGCAAATATGTAGGCGTACGACTGTTCACATTCACAAATCTCAAAAACAAGGTTGTTTTAGCAATTAGGGTAATGCTCGTAATCAGATGGAAGGTTTCAGATGAAAGAGAAAGAAATAAACAAACAGGGCAGAAAGAAAAGAGACAACTGAGAAATGAGGAGAAAGCAAGTGAGTACAGAACAAAGTAAACACAAAAAGATAAACGATCCCTCCCTGTGTGGCGTTTGCATGCTCTCCCCGTGTTTGTGTGGGTTCTCTCTGGATACTCCGGCTTCCTCCCACAGTCCAATGACATGCATTTATTGGGGTTAGGTTAACTGATGATTCTAAATTGCCCATAGGTGTGAATGTGAGTGCGAATGATTGTCTGTCTCTATGTGTTAGCCCTGCGATAGACTGGTGACCTATGACAGCTGGGCTAGGCTCCAGCCACCCCACAACCCTGATAAGGATGGCAATGGATGGATGGTCGCTTTCAAACCCCCACACTTCGGTTTTGTATTAAACACGCTCTTAGACACCTATACACATCCTGCCCCTCTACCTGAGCGCTCAGCCAAGTTCTTCTCCTTGCTCTCGCCAAGGTCGTAGGAAACTTTCTTTTCCCCTCGCTTCTCTCCACCTCTTCTTCCTCCCGCCTTCCTCCTCTCCTCCTCCTCCTCGTCTGAAGAGGAGCAGGAGTTATCGGCGCTGCTGCCGCTGGTGAAGTCGGCCAGGTAGTCTGGTCGTTGACGTCTTGGAGTCTGACTGCATTCTGGCATGCTGGTCAGGGGCTGGCAAGAGTACACAGATACAGGGCATATTTACACTTATACTATACATTCGATTAGAACATAGGAATATACATACAGTCATAATTACACAGGAAAAAAAGGAAATGACACTTCACACATGGATACACACTCTTGCACACACATAAACATCTTTTTTTTGCTTTTATCCTCCTGGGACGCTGCACTGAATTTATTTTGCTTTTTAAAACCAAACCATCCAAAATGGCCTCATTTTGGGAACGCGTACTCCTTCCAAAGGTCTGCAACTCCACCAGAAGCTCACAAGGACAAAAGTGCAATAATACACACACACACACACATAAATATGAAGATGTTGAGACGTTGTCAGCCTCGCCTCACCCGAAGCTCATTACCATCTGTCACTGGGAGACCTCCTGGTGACACGGCTAGCCCGCATGCCCACACGTGTGCACGTAATTGCAGGCTCATTATGCACAAATACACAATTGCACACCTTCGCCGCTTTATAAGCTGTCCCTATAAAAAGGAACATGGCTGGCTTCAAGCACAGAACAAATGTGGCCTGATTATGCATGTAAAGGTCGAGTTCAAAGTAAAGCAGGGTTTTCGTAAATATTGTAGTGTTTTTTTCTTTAACTATTTAAAAAAAAAAAAGTTATTTTGTTTCTGCAAATGAAAAAGCAAGAGCTTTTGAAACTTACACCAGCAACTTGCTGGTGTAATATCTGCTTCTGTAAGTATTTTCACCTTACTCTTAAAAGTTCAGCTGTGATGCTTGACTTCACAAACACAAGCTTTTTTGTTGTTGTTTTAGTTTGTTTTACTTTTTGAGTTTATTAAGTTTAGCGTGTAATTCACATCCTGGAAACAGACACGCTCAAAGCATTAATAAAGCATTTATACATCTGTTATTCAACAGTCAGCTCTGGCAATGCTGTCAGCCCACCCAAATTAATGGGCAGGAAGTGATCACAGGGCTTACACAGCCACTGCTGGGTAGTTGTGTGGGTGAGTGATGGAGGATAGAGACAGAGAGAGATTAAATACATGAGAGGAGAATAAAAGGGAAGATGGGAACATCAGATTGATGGGCTGAGAAATAAAGAGGAGGACAAGGTGAATCTGAGTATGGCAGATACAGAGAGGAGGCACTGAATAGATGGAGAGAAACGGAAATGAACATGGAGAGAAAGGGGCTCTTGACATACAAGAGGACAGAGAGAAAAGGATGCGAGGACAGACAGTGAATAAACAGTGGAGGGTAAAGACAAAGAGAGAGCCCTGAAAGGATGAGATGAGAGAGAAAATGTGTAAAGAGAGGAAGCTTGTGGGAGTGACTGGGTAAAATCAAGTGATGAGCTGAGGAGAGATGTGAGCATTGAGGGTGACACGATAAGAACCAACTGTGATAAGGTATATGTCAAAATTAGTAGAGTTGGGAGTAAAAAGGAGCAAAGAAAGTCAATAATAGGAAAAAGGGAAAGAAAACCCGAGGACACTTGCTCGCTCGCTTTCTTTGTCCCTTTCCCCATTTCGCTTCCCGCTTCTCTTCTTCTCCACCTTTTGTTCTCCCGCCGCCTGAACATTTTTCCCCAGCAATAACAAACCTAGCTTTGTTTCCTTCCCTCAGAAATCCTGTTCCTAATCCCTCTGCCTCACTCCTCTTTTCTGGCTTTCGCACACTCTTCAATTCAGTTTCACCAGATGGCTCGAGAGCGCTACACCCCAAGGAGTGAATCTATCCGTCACAGCGTTTTCTTTTCCTTCCTTTCGATGTCTCTCTCCGCACGCTCGGTAACATCGAAATTGACGGGGTCCAAATTAATTTGGACAACAGCGATTGTGTCTGAACAAGTCCTCATTCCAGCTAAGGCCTCTCTAATGTGGCGCTGAACTGCCCTGTCGAGTCCCTAACATGCTCTAAGTGTTTCAGCCAATTTAGCTCTCGAATGAGGGATGGATGTAGATGTGCAGGGAAAGAAAGGGATAAAGAGGTGAAGGGAGAAGAGTGAAGCAAGGTGATGGAGAGAGTAATGTGCTGTCGTGGGAAATCGAGGGGGCGTATAGGTGTATGTGACAGAGAGAAAGAGGAAAAAGGGGGAGATAGACAGAAAGAAAGATAGCAGGGAGAGAGTGAGAGAGACAGCCTGACAGCTCTCCCCTAAGGGAGTTGGGTCTTTTCTCTGGGCCTCTATCTGATTCTTTTCTTTTCTTCCTAACCCAAGACCCCCTCCTCTTTATTTTTCTGAATCACGTCCTATGTGCTTTTCTGTGGGCGTTAGCTCTAGGCATTTGACTACCTGCCACCCTCTTCCCTCCCTCTTTCTGCCTCTGTCACTCTTCTTTGCACATTTTTTTAAGGTCCTCTGATGCATGTGGCCCCTATTCTCTCGTAGCTTATGTGTCTTCTCTCTCTCACCCACCTTAGGGCCTCTTTGCCTGGAGGATTTGCCCATCAGCTTCTCGTCGTCCAATTCACACTGTTCCAGGAGATCCAAAATGTCCTCTTCCTACACACCAACGCATACAGAAAACACAAGATGAGAATATGGCAAAGGTGCTGATTTTGGTAAACAGAGCTTAACGGGGTAGTTAAAACCTCGAGGAGGCACTGATAAAGTATAATAGGAATGCTTTGATATTTCAGATTTTATTGCTTTGAAGTCAAAAGTGTTTTTAAGAAAACTTAAATCATCAAAAAAGAAGAAGAGATGAAAAAGTTTAACTTCAGAGCCATGTGAGCCTTATCTGGGAGCTTGGGGGGTTAAAAGAGAGGCCCCGGCTGAGCATGCACTGCTCGCTGGCAGCGCTCGTGAAGGCAGTGTTATGGCAGTCGCCAATACACTGAAGCCTTGGCCATTTGGCCATTGCTGAAATGCAGGCAAAGGTGATTAATGTTGCTTCATGGCTGCGACATAACAAGCTCCCACTTGCTGCTCAAATACAGATGAAAAGTGATTGTTTTCTCTCAGATAAGCCATCAAGCTGCTTTCCGAGGCATGCGAAAAGGTCAGTGTGCCCCTGGCTCACAGTGTTGGTGAGTGTGAACATGCCTTTACAGTGGCATACTTCATTGTCTGGAAGACTTTGTACTTTATGGTAAAAGTATGCATCACTGGGTTCATACAGTTTGTGAGTTTTTGCTTATTTCTGAATGCCATGCAGCTTTTTGGTTGGTGGATTTGCACTGTGCAGCTGCTCAGACAGTTGAGCCAGAGCCACATGCAGATTTACAATTCTTCATCAAATCCTCGTAATTTAAGAAGCCCAGTAAAAGAAAAAAAACAAAAGATATATTACAAGGAAAGCTAACAGGTAACTGCTGAGTTATTTAAGGCTTGTGTCCATTTCTCTGGCAGAAAACTGCTGGCAGGACACCGAGGATTGCTCCATCACAGAGCTTCATCAAACAAACAAACAAAAAAAGCCCTCCGTCACTGTGTGTGGGTTTTGTTTCTATGACAACAATATCTTGACAATATATTGCTGCTCTAAGCATTGTCATGTGACAGAAAAGCATCACTCCTTCGCTTTTTATTATTGAAACATAAAATGGACACAGCAGGGACAAACTTCTCCTTCATTTTCTTGGTTATCAGGGTGACCAGTACCGCCTGTATGACATGCTTCCTGAAAAGCAGCAGAAGTGAGAACGCCAGTGCCTTTCTAAAAGTTCAGAAGTTTTCAACTAGAAGGTCCCGAAGCATCTGCAAAAAAAAAGTCAGAGTGCTCTGAAAATGACAGAGTGCAGGGCTTTCTCCCAAGCCTGCTGCATTTGCTCTTTCATCATTGAGAGCGACTGAAGAAAGACACAGCACTGAGAAAAATATGCTGTATGAACACTCAGTCTGAGGCAAGTCTATCATTTTAAGCTGTATTTAAGTTTTTCAACGATAACAACATTAAGTGTTGTCTATTGCAGTAAATGTCCTTAAGAGTATAGGTGCTAATACCCCTAAAGAGAACCCCCAGTGACTTAAGAAAACGTAAGAGAAATTGCCATGTTGTGTCCAGCCATAAATGAGTCACCCTGGTGACGTTGGAACCCTCTTTTTATATTGTGGTATTACTTTGCATTGCTTTAATGAATTCATTTACAACTTGCAGGCATTTCTATGCAGTAAAAAGCATGCCAACTCAATGCTCGCCTCCTTTTCAATGAGGTGAGCACTTCCCCACCCACAGTAGTTTTAAAATCACTGAAGGACCATAACCTTGTTCAATTTCACCAAAGCGGATTACATGGATGCTTTCAAATGCTTTACAGTACGTGGGAAAACCAAATCTGATGCATATACAGAATTTAAAGACTAACTGAGAGCTATTTACCTTTTCTTAAGTACTTTTCTTAAGTGTTTTTCTTAACTGTGAGTCTACATGAAATTTTGGCTGTAACCTGCTTCACTGTCACTACTAAGCTTTTTCCAACATGCTATGGTTATTTTTGTTCCTACTTTGCTTGCCAAACTAAACCTTTTCAACCGTGTGTGTGCATATGTTAAATAAGCTGCATGTTATGGTACTGCACTATTACTAATGATCTCTGTCCATGTAGGATCCATGTAGGATAATAAACTGTATTTTACAAACACAGTACTCTTTATGTCACTGGACAACAAATTATGTAGCACACAGGTCTTTAGGGCAAACCTTTTTTTCCCCCTCTGGCTTTCAACACTGCAATTTACTTTTACATATTAAATTCAGTGAGGCTTACATTTTCTTATCATTCTTGTATTAATTTCATATATTTACTTATATTTAAATATATTTTTCATATATTTAAAGCCCTTACCGCTTTGATAAGATCTGCAATTGCTGTAATGTGCTTCAAGACATCTTTTGCGGTTTGTATACTTGTGCTGTTCTGTTTTATTGGCAGAGCTCCTCAGGCAAACTGAGCATGCATCTGCTTTACATCTTTTTTTTTCTCCATTCAGTATCCAAGTGAAAAAGTTGCAGGATTAGGAAGATGTCACCTGAGCACACAGGAAAACATTGGTAGCTAACATAGCTGAGAGAACTAACAACCTGACTCATACCTGTTCCACCTAACTAATCAAAAAAAGAATTAAGGTGAGCCGAACCCCGTGGAAACCAGTGTAACCTGTGGCTGGGCTGTCTGTAGCACAGTGGTACAAGTCAGGAGGGTGTTCTACAGTCAATCAGCATGTTATCACTAGGATTACAATACAGGTTTTACTTTCCTTTGATAGTGTGACAATCCATGACATTTTTCAATTCATGGCCCCAAGAAGCCCTCAAAGGCAGCAAACGTGAGTCTTACAGGTACAGTGTCTGTCAAACATGATAAACGGCATGCTGGCAAATAACCTCTGGCCTATTGCATATAACAAAAAAATGAATAAGGTAGCAGGCAATGCTTGCCAGATGATGAATTCAGAAGCATGCAAAACAGGAGATATTATTTATGTTACCAATAATAATGGTTTTGTTTAAAGGAAAGCTTAAGATGAGAAGATTTAAATACTGGTGACCCAGTGTTTTGTATTTTTGATTATTATATAGTTTGTGATTTCATTGCTATTTAGGTTCTAGTCTCCTGGTTTCTGCTCTGTGCTCCTCCTGTGCTCCGTGTTCCATGTTCCCTGTGTCTCCTCAGTCAATTGCTGTGTCCCAAAACCAAGGACACTTCCTATGTAGGACACATTTGAAGGCTGATGACGTCACAGCGATGCAACAAAGGCTGTCCCAATTCCAAGGATGCTCCAAAGGATGCTCCAAATGCGTCCTTCATTTCCCCAGATTTGAAGGATGGGTCAGGTGTATCCTGCGTGGCCCAACCTATCCCAGAATTCATAGCGCGGCCCAGCCCATTCCAGTTTCCACCAATGGCGGCAGCTATGGAGGCGGTACAAACGGCGGCGGAGGACACATACATTTTCAGATGCAAGTTTTTGGGTCACAAAATAAACATCTAAGAAATTTCCAGATGAGAATGTAGCTGTGTAAACTCCAAATATCTGCTCGATTCATCAAGACATCACATATTTGCAAAAGTGCGCTGACGCTTTCAGAGATGGCTCACTAGAACTAGCGAAACACCGGACTCCCGGCACATCGCTTTCAGACCCCCCCCGCGGTCTTTCGCTACTCAGGTTACACATGATATATAAGTCACTTAGATAACTATAAAATGTTATCGTTTGGCTTTTTTCAGTGTTTTATTTGTTCCTGAGTAAATCGTTTGGCTGAGATCAAAGTTATAGTTTCCACACAGCTGTATATGCTGTACAAACGTCAGACAGGAAACCAACCAACCAGCAGTGTGAGATGCTAGAGAATTTACTCCTGTTGTATTATATTTATAATGATTACATAGTTATATATCCTGTTATATTTTAGGGAGCACGGAGCAGACGGCTGTGTTTATTACACTCCGCTGAGACAGCTGGTGACGCACATATGAAGGGTAGGCCGTCCCATTTTTCAGCCTCACACTTCCGCACTTCTCGCTCTTCGGACCATGCTGCCCACGTAGAGCGAGAAGGACGGGTCCTACATAGGAAGCGTCCTAGGTTTTGAGACACAGCAACTGAGTCTCAATGTACAAGTACAAGTATAAATAAAGGCTAAATTTTAAAAAAAAGTTTTGTTTTAATCTTACAAAAAAAAAAAGAAAACTGAAGTTTTCACCTGTGGTAAAGAAACTGGCATTGAGTATCTAGCATTTTCCTGGGTATTGCTATCGAGTTTGAATTTCTAGTATTGTGACAACTGCATTAGGAAGTGGAGATATTTATCTGAATTTCAGGAGCGGGATCACTCCTCATTCATGCCGCTTCCGGCCATCAGTCTACAGTGGCTTGCAAAAGTATTCGGCCCCCTTGAACTTTTCCACATTTTGTCACATTACAGCCACAAACATGAATCAATTTTATTGGAATTCCACGTGAAAGACCAATACAAAGTGGTGTACACGTGAGAAGTGGAACGAAAATCATACATGATTCCAAACATTTTTTACAAATAAATAACTGAAAGGTGAGGTGTGCATAATTATTCAGCCCCCTTTGGTCTGAGTGCAGTCAGTTGCCCATAGACATTGCCTGATGAGTGCTAATGACTAAATAGTGTACCTGTGTGTAATCTAATGTCAGTACAAATACAGCTGCTCTGTGACGGCCTCAGAG
>VVHJ01007144.1:0-10710 GCA_015107715.1 Tylochromis polylepis
AAACCTTTTGTAAACAATTAAACAAATAAAATTAAACTGCAATAAATTACAGGTCGCAATAAAATAAACTACTACCTCTTTTAAATAACAGAAAAACAATCCATCTTTATGGTGTAATTATTTTATGTGTAGTTGTTTTTGTTTTTTTACTGTGTAAGAATATTCAACATTGCTATCAATACATTTTTCAAAAAATGCCTCTCTGTGCAAAATGGTTTATAAACATAAACAGCTGTGGGATACTGTTTGTCCGTGATTTAGACAGCCCAGTGCGTGCTCCTGATGCAGGGGAAACAAATTCTCTCAGAGATACCTACCTTGGCACCACTGTTGTGCAGGTGAAGCCAAAGGCAAGATATGCTTCATCCTATTTTTTAGACTTTGGTTTGGAAGCATATTTGGTGATGCTTCATCTTCTGCTTTGCATTTGTGTGGGAGCCCCATTAAAAACCTGTCCATTATGCTAGCAGTATCCAAGCATTCTTTTTTTTTTTTAATTCATACCGCGCCCCCCACAATGGCTCTGCGCCCCTCCCTAGGGGGTGCGCCCCCCACTTTGGGAACCACTGGGTTAGGGTATTTGGACTGCTTATATCTGTTTTCATTAGTCTCAAGAAAATGCACAACCATAGTTTTAAGGATTCAAAATTTAAGGCTCAAGATTTAAAGCTCAAAAATACTTTGGGCTTTATACAATTCTCTTTTTGACTCCTACATTACAAAAGGAGAAATTACATGATTAGCTGTCCTAAATAATAACAGCATTAAAAAGTAAAAGGTACATTTTTAACAAAGCGACCAAATTTTACTGTCAGAAGTCAGACTGAACAGTTTAGTTCAATTTGTGAGGAGAGCTGTAAAAAGTATTTAAACTGGTAGAATGGTGACTTTATATCTGGTGGCCCACTGGTTTAGATAAGAGTAATCAGCTGTTCTTCACAATAGAAAACACCTCTACACTGAACCACACAGCAGATTAACACTGAACAAAAGTGTCTTTTAAACAGCAAATTTGCTTGTGTCTCTCCAAATGGCAAATAATATTTTTTGAAGAGCAGAGGTAGAGAGAGAGTTTCACCTATCATATAACAAACAGAAAAAATGTCCACAGAATACATTTTAAATATGTTACCTAAATAGCTCTTTAGGTAACAAAGGTTAAAACAGTTCTTATCTCCAGCCTTTACAGAATGGGATTAGATTAAGAGCGGAGATGATAACATAGAATTGTACACGGTAAAACAGGATTAACTAGAAATTAATGGAAGGTGATGTTGATATCTGTGCTGCTGTGAATGGCTGGGAGAAATCCTGCCAGAACCAGAGACCAAAGATAAGTGCTAGCATGGAGGGAATCACACTGAAAAATGGGAAATGACAGAGCAAAATGGAGGGGATAGAATAGACACACAGAACAAGATGGCTGAGTGGGTAGCACTGATAGAAAAGGTTGTGACTTGTGATTAGGGCACAGAGGATGAAAGGAGTCAGAAGAAAAAGAGCACAGACGGAGAATGAGTCTGGCTGATTGGTTTCCATGGTAACTGCTGATGAGGTGTGTAGGGCTCAATAAAAGGTCCTTCTGGCTTGGTATGGATCACTGTCACACACACACACACACACACACACACACACACTGAAGATGTGCAGGGACATGCTTGATAGGTATTGTCAAACCTATTGCAGGACAGTGAGAAATTATTAACATTCTTCATGTATGCAATTTAAAAATATACATCACTTAGCAACAACATTACAACTGCTGCCAGCGGAAGTAAACAACACTGATTGGCACATTACAGGGCAGTGCTCTGCCAAGAAACCTCAGGTGCTGGCATCAATGTGAATGTTACTTTGGCTCACAAAACCCAATCTAAATGCTTCACACTAATAACACGCCCCCATGGCTTCCTCACAATACTGGTTTGCCCCACTGTACTGCATAAAGTGCTTAATAATTGCTTTAGGAGCATGACAAAGGTCCCATCCTGTAACCTTGAGATTTCAAAATCTCTGCTGCTTGTTCCTGATGATAGTACAGGACAACCCTAGAGGTCCCATGTCTGTGCCCTGAAGGGTTAGAGCTATACAATACTAAACTGATGGTTTCAATGTAATAGTTGATCTGCACATACAACTCCCATATTATGACATCCAGAAGAACTCTGTTAAACCACAATCTTTTGTTTGTTTGACAGTATAAAAGTTGGACAGTCTGGAAAGTGAAACCAATGTGGAAGTGCCTTAAACATGCATTCTTCTTTGTTGCCATTAGGAAGCAGTAGATGTAAAAGCAAAAATATTTCTGATATTACAGAACTTTTACTTGGCCGATAGCAAGCCCATTCTTATTGGTGTGTTAGTTAGCTAAATCCAATCTGAAAATTCTTTATAAAGCTACATATTTCTGTTCATTTATTGAAGACCTCAGTATTTCTGCTTATCCATTTTTCTATGACTGGTTAGTGAGTAACTACAGTACTCCCCGACTATCCAGCCAAGTAACTCCTGGCCAAAAACCTATTTCTCTAATATTAACTGTAGTTCACTGACACTGCTTTCTATGGGTCAATAAGCAGATTGGGCACTGTAGCAATAGTTGTGGTTACTCAGCATGGCTGGTAATCATTATTATTCATTATTTTTTGAAGTAATTAATGAACACTTTATTTGTTCTCTTTTATTTCTTTTTTTTCTTTAGTTTTAGACATGAATTAAATTCAGCATGAATTGGAATAAACTGGGATACGGGATGGCAGGCATATCCTGTGAGGGCAAGCATGGTCAGCAGCACTTGCCCAGTGACATCTAAAAATAAACATGAATTAAAAACTTCCAAAGTAAGAGTGAGCTCTGTACTTGCATTTCAAATTACATTCTGTCATCAAGAATTCTTCCTGTTTGCATTCATCCTTTCAGTCACAGTTGGCTGTTGTCTCTGGAAGCATGCTCTTACCACTTGCTTGGCTAAGAGCTATTGAAATCTGTAGTGTCTGTTGATTTCATGTGCATGTCCATGTCACATTACTAAATGCTATAGGCAGCTTGTAGTATCCAGGGAAGTGGCAACACAAACCCTTGACAATCACAGAATATGCAGACGTCCCCAAGAATCAACCCTCAATCTCTGTTGCTTCACATTTGCAACATAAACTGCTAAAGCACCTCACAGTCAATAATGTAATGTTGTTTAAGGAAGTGGAGTGGCTCAATAGTTTACACTATCAATTTACAGTGAGAAGCTCCTGGGTTGGGAACTTGAATGCAACTAAAACATCCAGGTAAAATTATGAATGTAACTTGGACTCTCTGAAATAACAATGGGTTTATCATTGTAGATGTGCCTTTGGATTTAAACCACACAGGCAGCTGTCATCTTATATGGAAGTCTGGGCAAGAAAACAAGCTGGTTGTGTAAAAGGATGCTGTGTAATGTTTTTTTTTTCCCCTGGACAGAAGCAGAACCAGTCCAGATATTAAAAAAAAACCAAATGTATAAAAATACTGAGAAGTAGTCTGATGGAGATTAAATGTGCTAAATAAATAATTTCTTTATGCTGCATAATTGCACCAGTACCATTTTCACCTCTTTCGTTTCTATCGACTTTCTTTCACTATTATGCATCATTGCTTTTTTTTATTATATTTAAAGCATAAACCCTACATTCTCCACTCTCCAGTAAAAAAATATCCCACCCTAATGACATCATCTAACTTAATATAGAGAGACTTCAAAGACAGCGACAGCAATTAATGAAAATATGCAGTAATAGATGAGATATATCATTCTAATATGTCTTAGAAGGCATCTTCTAATGTCATATTTTAGACGTAAGAGTTAGAAAACCACTGTTCTGCAAAAAACTTTGATGCCTCAAAAGAAATTAGACCCTTAAAAAGCAGTGGGAGAGAAAGAAAGCTCTGTGATGTTTTCTGTCTGCTTAGCAACTGTATCAGTAATGAGACAACTCTTCCAAACCCAGTTTATACAGTGACTCAGTGCTGTGATTTTCAACTTGCATCAATATAAGTCTGTTGTAAGGGTATGTCTAACTGTAGAATGACTTGTAAACACTATTTATCTCTAGAGGCTATGTACCTGTCCACAGCAAATAATTTCTGCATGCAGTATTACCATTTATCTGGGATGAATGTTTTAGTAGATCATCCACTGCCATGTCATTCCCATTGCCATTTTACAGAAAAGTCATCAAACAAAATACATCAATCTAGCCAAATGAAATGGAAAAACAATCACTAAACTTCTTCTCCAAATAACAAACCACAAGTACATACATGCAGTTATTTTCTATCTACTTTTTCAATATGCTTTACACATAATGAAACTCAGTAAATCAAGGGGGAAAAATCTAAAACACTAAACAAACCTGTCCAACAAACAAACTTAACAAAGCAAGAAGCGTTTTTAGAAAACACATTCTCCTCCAAGGCCTGTGCCCTGTTTTGCAATAATAAACAAAGAAATTCATATCCATCCCAAAACTTAACTGGTTCTTTCTTTACCCATGGAGAAGACAAACAAACAGCTCTCATTCTGGCAGAAAAATAAATGTGGGCAAATACAACTGGCTACAAGTAAAGTAAGACAAAATGAAAAACTGTGGAGACAAATAGAGAATTAACAAACGAAAGCCTAATATAAACAGAGTAAAAATTAATAAGCAGGTGCCATGTATCAGTAGCCTACAATAGTATGTTTAACAGAGGTGGGAAGTAACAAATTACAAATACTTCATTACTGTACTTAGCGAGAATTTTCAGGTATCTGAACTCCACTTGAGTATTTATTTTTCTGACAACTTTTTAGTTTTACTACCTACATTTTTACACAAATATCTCTACTTTCTACTTTCATTACTTTCGGTTTGACACATTTGAGGGGAGGGGAGAGCCTGTAGTTTTTCACTTGTACTTGAGTAAAGAAGTTGAATCAGTACTTCAGCTTTTACTGGAGTATGTTTTAACACTAGTATCTGTATTTCTACTTAAGTACAGGAGATCTGACTGAAGTAACTAGGAGTATGGAAAAGTGCCAATTCAAAATGACTTCCCCAAGACTGCTAGCTCAATAACTTATCTATGCTTCCTTTATTATTGACTAACAAGCATTACTAACAAGGTGAAAGAGCACATAATTAACTTGTCTTCATTATTTTATTATATTTCAAGTTATGTTAAATGGTGCACATCTACAATATAGTATTTCACATGTGTGTTAAAGTGAGTCCTGTTTAATATTACAGTGTTGGCTTAATTAGCTAGCTTGCAGCGGCTGATTAATACCAACTGCTACTAACAGTTGCCATAAATGGGGAACCAGTTTTTCTAAAATACAGAATTAATAGTTCAAAAAGGTAGATGGGGGCAGGACTTAGCAAATTCCCACTGTCCATCATTAGTGCTCCTCCAGTATTGTAATTTGCAATGCAGTAATGAACTTGGCTAATAGATCATAACTTTGCAACTGTGTCATACAAGGTTTAAATCATTCACTTGTTTAAACTCTGGTTAATTTGATATACTGAAATATAGCTTTAGAAGCCTTAAACTCTACCTGCACCTTTCTCTGTCATGCCAAAGAAACTGTTTTTTTTCCCCACAACTCTGCCTCTACTGGTAACAGCTGCTGGCCTCCTTTCTTTCAACATGATTACTTGCCAGGCTTCTCTATCCCAGTGCAGTCTACACATACAGACACACATAGATGAAGAGTTAGCAAGGGAATTGACTGAGACCTGAGGGCTGAACACCAATGTGTGGGAGGCATTGACAGAGTGGCCTAATGGAGAGCTTTTACAGTGTATTATAACCAAAGACACCAGTGTTTCATAGGTAGCCCGATGCAGGAGTTGGCTAGTGTAATTATATTATTCAGGTCCCTCCTTTGGAACAGTTCGGTACAGTATAGGTGCACAGGGCAAATTTGCTGAGCTGTTCAGATAAAGGGCAGCAAAATGACAGCAGGATCCCCCTTTATTTCTTACTCTTACATCCAACTATAAAACAATGCATGCACCGACAGCTGAAGAAAGGAAAACAGCAGATCTCTAACACACCCATTGAGTGTATGGATGAACATGCCTTTCAAAAGTTGGACATTTCTGCATTGTAAATCCTTTTTTGGTTGATTTTATGAGATATTGAAATATTCTAACATACTAGAATTATTTCACACATAAAGTAATATTTCACTCTACATGCAGTGTATGTATAGAATGTAAGAAAGTTTATTTTTTTTAATTCAGTTATAAGGAGCAAACCCTTTTGTGTTATTCTAATTTTCTGAGATGTACTAGTACTGTATTACACTGTCACACTGAACTGAAAATGTGTATCATGAGGGTGTGTTTAGATCTGACTGAATTATGTCTGCAGGAGAAGGATGAATTTTGACAGAAATCAGCAGGCAAAACAAGACATAACTTGTTTTTGGAACAACAGCATCTGTCAGTCTTTTTCACCCCACATACTGTGTTTTGTCTCATGTCTGTTTCTGTCTTCTCTTCACTCTTCGACTCTCCCGTGTCCTGTGGAGAGGTGCTTTTTATTTTGAAAACTTCACCTAGTTCAAAGTTTCCTTTAATGTGACCCATCTCCAGATAAAGTGCAAATTATATCCAGCAAATACACTGTGCGCTGCATATGTATTGTCAATACTAAAGAGAATCCAAATGTTTAAATCCAAAATGATGCTGTATTTGCACCTGCACCTGCAAAGCAACAATGCAAACAGCTACTCTTATCTGAAGCAGAACAATGCTTTAACTGCAAAGACTGCTCCCTGAAAAGCTGATGGTTGGCTTAGCTTAAACCAATGAGCTTCTGGACTGCTAGCTTTGTCTAACTAGATTACAGATCTTTGATTACCTCACCAGTTTGTGCTTTTCACCACCTCAGTTTCAATTGGGTGAAAGCTCTGGGACTTCCACAGCCCTCTGAGTCATCTGTCTGACTGCTCTCACAAACAATGTAGAGCACGCTTTCCACAAGGGATCTAGCGGTGTGTGTGTCCATGCATGTTAGCGTGTTTGTCTGAGAATTTTCAGCCTGCCACAGACAATGACCTTTGGTGTGCCCAAACCTAAATCCTGCAGTACATCAGCTGAAAATCCACTATGTCTCTGCTGTGACATCCACAACTACCTCGATGAATCATGCAGTTCACAAATGTGCTGGAGAAAACCTCAACATTCCACAGAAAAGCTGTAGCCACTTTACCAAGCCACAGCTTCCCATGGTGCTGGAACAGAGCAGAATGCGTGGCAAAAAGTGAGAATGTCAGCAATTTGCTGAGCTGTCCCAAACTCCACTGTTGAGCCTGAAAACATTTTTACCACTGAGGCTGAGACTGTAGGGATGTAAAGAGATGAAAACGCATAAAGCTGGGCGTTAAATAGTGAGTCACTTCTCAGGTCTCTCAATTCAATTCAATTTTATTTATATAGCGCCAAATCACAACAATAGTCGCCTCAAGGCACTTAATATTTGTACAGTAGATCGTACAATAATAGATACAGAGAAAACCCAACAATCATATGACCCCCTATGAGCAAGCACTTTGGCGACAGTGGGAAGGAAAAACTCCCTTTTAACAGGAAGAAACCTCTGGCAGAACCAGGCTCAGGGAGGGGCGGCCATCTGCTGCGACCGGTTGGGGTGAGAACCACTAACACAACGGGCAATCTCAGAGATAAACCTGGAGTCAGCATGAAACAGGAGATTTGGTCAAGCTTTTTGCATGATCTGCAAAATGAGATGAGGAGTTTTCTGGTGATTTCATCAGTTCTATTGAAAATGGTTTCCCTTCCTAGTGAAACACAGGATTAGCAGAAACACTGCAAGCCATACGTCAGCATGTCCATGCTGCTTACCTCCACAAACAGGAAGCAGGGAACGATGGAGCTGCTGCTCTTCACGCCCGGCTTCTCCTCCATGGCCATCCCTCTCTTTGTTTCTTTGAACATCCCCCTGAACAGGCCCAACTTTCTGCCTCCTTATCCTGCAGGAGAGAGAGTAAGTCAGATGAGTGCACTTGCCAGCCCTGCAGTCATGCCCAGAGCGCAAGATTAAATAAAATCCATTCAGGACAAATGAGCTTTGGATAAATCTGGAGCCTTCTTTGATGTCTTTTTTTTTCTTTTTTTTTTTTACTGTTATTTCATATGTTTTTATTGTTATTTTGTTGCAAACTCTAAGAGCAGATTGTACCCAAAACCTTAACATTAGTACACGTACTCTAATGAGCTCACCAGCCATGCATTAGATTTTTTAAATGAATGTATTAATTTATCTTACTTTTACAGACGTTCTGCCACTGCCTGTGAGTAAATATTATTTTGCATTGTTGCAGTCTGAATTTAAAAAGGGAAATAGTGTGCCTGTCGCACATTTCATTCATAATATTTGTACAAAATCTGAAGCTAAAAGCATACAAGAGTGAGAAACACACAAAAGGCTTTCTCGGAATAGGTCTTTTTTGATGATTTTGCTCATTTGTCTAAGAAGTGTAGAGATCATATTTCTCCCATATTAAATTATCTTCATTGGCTCCCTGTTAAATTTAGGATGGAATGTAAAATCTTTGCACATTAAAAAGTCCTGAATAGTCATATCTTAAAGACCTTGTAGTACCTTATTATTCTAATAGAGCATTTCGCTCTCACACTGCAGGCTTAGCTGTGGTTCCTAGAGTTTCCAAAATAGTTCCTTATCTCCCTGTCCTCTCTTTTTCCTCCTTATCTTTTTCCCCTCACCACCCAACCAGTTATGAGAGATGACTGTCCATCCCGACAGCCTGGTTCTGCTGTCTCTGTCTCTTAAAAGGGATTTCTTCCTTCCCTTTGTCATCAAGTGCTTGTTGGGGTTTTCTACCTAATATTGTAGAGTGCCTTCTATATATATCGCCTGCAGATTTTTGCAGCTAAATAAAACCGAAATGAACTCAACTGCATAACAGAGTGGTCAACACATGTCCCAGGAATTTTATGTAATGAAATCCCAGAAATACAGTTTCACATGTGTAGCTGTTGTACATAGCTGGTACAATATTGGCATTAAGCCACAACAGCCCACCAAAGCTAGTTGTAGAGACAGACAACACAGTTTATTCAAGAGCTGTATGCGTAGCATCACCTCATGATTTAATGACTGTAAGCAATTTAATTTCTGGGAAGAACATATTCTGTATTTGGACGTGCTTCTTTTGTTTGTAGTGACTGCAGAAATCATAGCTGTGAATAGTAGATTTTGCCAGTTATTTCCTCTGCTTCCAGTCTTTGCAAAGCACTGGGTTGTAAGCAGGTATTCCAAAATTGTTGAACTATTCCTTTTTTGGTTCCATCACACTAAGTTAAAAAAAAAATGGCGGTTGACTGCATTGATTTTTTTTTTCCATTCAGCAACCAATTGCTATAGTTGAGCAACCACTTTGGATTGCAAGTAGACAGGGACAGTGAGAAGAAACCCATCTCCCACAATCATGGCCAACTCAGACTGACTGCAATCACTCTCAGACAGATTGGGGAACGTTTGCAAGTAACTGCCATCTAATTTCTAACCACAGACAGATTTCCAACATGATGCAATCAGTCGGAGTAAACCTGTGCCGATGAGGGCAACCAGTATGTGATGTGTCTCTTTGCAACAGGGAACTCGACTACACTAGCTGAAAACTGGTTGTATTTTTGTTATATTCCTGTATAAACACAAGGCTGCAGAGCACCTATGTCATCTTGCAGTTAAATTGCTGTCCTGCAGCAACTATGTCACTCTTTGTAGAGGAACTTCTGAATTTCTGTTTCAGATCTATGGTTTGGTATCTGGTTGGACTAAATTTTCATTTCTGTTTAATGAGAATTAAACACACCGACTCCGTCTTGTTGCGGCTTTAGCTACTTCTTCTGACTGTGAGTAAGCAGACCAGGCCCTAACACCCATTCAAATGCAACAAGATTGCAAGTTCACTGCAAACAGTCACAATAATTTTAGTCGTGCCATCTGAAACCACTGCTTTCCCTAGTGTCACTGTAACATAGCCCACAATCTACAGTCTGTGTCTTTATTAAGGAAAATACAGTGAAACACATTTCAAGAAAAATAAGGACAGAAGGGAAAAATCTTTGTGTAAAAAACACAAAAAGACAAGGATTTTGAGATTGTACATGCCAGCAGCATGTACAGTGTAATTTCTGTTGTCACATCCAAAGTGAGTAGGAGTGCTCAGCTACAGTTAGTGTTGTCTTTCTGGTTTTATGACATTATCGTTTCTAAAAATTTCACAGGCTTGATATAGACCCTGAAATTTCCTCTTGTCAAGTTTATTGTAAACACACAGAGAATGCACAGAGAGAAGACAAGTAGTAAGAAATAAAAGATTTTCTTCTTTGTTTTGTTTTTTTGCCCAGAAGTTATCAGATCGACCCCTATCCTGTTGGTGAGTAGTGTGTTGTGTGCTGGACAGCTTTACTCCTCCTAAATTCTTCTGCACTGGTGCAAAGAATAGGCCTGAGGGATGAATAAGGCATGAAGCCAAGCTCTTAGCAGCCCCCAGAACAACGCAATGTGCCAACCAAGACTGCTTTTAGAGACCGTTGGTTGTTTGGTTGTGTGTGTCTGTACAGCTGTGGGTATGTGATACTTGTCCAAAAAAAAAAAAAAAAAAAAAAAAAGAAAGGGGGAAAAAAAAGAAAA
>VVHJ01007147.1:39274-60435 GCA_015107715.1 Tylochromis polylepis
GTGGTGGGAGGGATATGAAGAGAAGCTATGAGGAGGAATATTCAGAGAGCCACGGCAGCGTGAGAGAGCAATGCACTGAAATCTTGTGTGTTTATAGCAGCTCTACAAAGACAGGGTGGTGCATTTTTGTGCTCATCTTTATATGTCGTCTGTTGCCCTGCAGTGTGATTTCATTTAGTTATTCTGTCAGGAGAAAAAAGGAAGGATGAATGCTCAGGACTCTGCATTGCCTATGGCCCCAGAAAAGGGGTTTCTCACGTGGCTCTGTTCAACTGCCCATGAAACATTTATTATGTAACTTTATCTATGACAATATATGTTAAAGACGGGCATGTGACACATGTAGCTGAAACAGTTTTCTTCAGTATTGCTGTATCTTTTGGATTTCAACTGAGCAAATTCAGCTTGATCAAGAATGAACCAATTAAGTAAAACAAAACATCATCATTTCATCTATAATCACCATGTATTAGAAACTGGTCTGATTAACAGTAACAGTCACTCTAAGGTGAATGGAGTAGGAACATGCAAGAATGAACAGTAGAAACATGATAATGGTTGGAGGTTGAAAAGTAAACACTACATTGACTGCAGCTTGATGAGACAGTAGATGAGAAGCACACTCTCAGTAATATAATACTGAAGCTTATCTGAGTGGATCAGTGAGTGTGCCAAGGAGATAATTAAAAGAGATGCCATCAGGAGCAGACACGTATAGTAAAGCAGTCAAAGAAGAAACCTCCATCAAAGGAATCCAGCAAACAGGCTGCTGCTAACTGACACCCCTATTCTTAGAGTGGCGACCTTTTGGTCTCCTAGACTTAAATAGAGCCCTGAGGGGGAAAAGGTGGTTTAATTGAACTGAAATCTGATTTAAGTTTCACACTGTGGACAGAAAGCAGAGAAAACAAGCTACAAATGACCTTCTGAATGCTCCTTCCTGCCACAAAGACAGTGAGAAGTATAAAGGGACCTCCTAGTGACAAAATACTAATCATACTGAATGTCAGGGTGACAGGGAAGAGATTTAGGGACATTCCCTTCACCATCAATGTCTGCTCACTTTTAACAGAGCAGCTGAATACACTTTAGTACAGGGTATGGTTTATGCATTTTCCACCCCTGCGGTAGAAACATGATGCCACAATCCATGCTGCTCTACTCCAGGACCCCCAGGAGTCGTGACATGTGGAAGGTACTGAGAATTGGGAAATGCTGGGAACAGGAGCTCACACTGTCGGATACAGTGTCAACCTTTACATCTACATTGAACCTTGACTAAACTCCCAGAGTCACAGGAAGGTAGTGGGAACATACCAACTGGAAAAACACATCAAATAACATTCAAGGAAATTATTTTAAAAAAACATAAATAAAGCTTTGGCTTTCCCTGCTGCAGATTTACATGGTTACTGAAACCATACAGCAACTGTCTTCTTATTCTGACACCATAAATAGCTTAGCTGACACTTGACTTATTCACTTCTAGAAATCTACATGTTTATTGACTGGTAAAGGAATCAATATAAGCATCTGTAATCATATTTAACTGCACCTCCTGCCTACCTCCCACCACCAAAACAACACTGCAACAGTCGATATTCATTTTAAGAGACCTGTAAAATGTCTAAACTAAAAATGACACCACACACACCAACACCAACACTTTCTAATTAACAGATACAACAGGGTCTATAAACAGTTACAGAAATACACCAACAAAAAATATGTTCAATCCAATAAATCATGCCTGTCACATTTACTATGATTTAACAATTCTCCACAGGCACATCTGCCAACTTTCTTTAGACTTGCAGTACGCGTTTCAATCCTTCCGACTATATCTGGAAAACAAAAAAAAGGACCAAAAGCCCAGAGAGAAGGAGAAGAGAAAAAGAAATCATTAACTATGACTGACACCTAATCACTGCATGATGACATGACTGTTCTCTTTAAGAAATGTTAGCAGGCATTGCTGTGAGCATGCCTGACAGATATTTTAGGAGTATACACCTACTGCTGTCAAGCAAAAAGCTGATAAAGTAAAACCTTTTATTCCTTCCTTTCTTCAGTAAAAAAAAGGACTTCCTAGTTCCACTTTTTCAGCATGCAACACTTCTGCAGCAAAGTCAAGACAATGCCAAAGGGGAAGACTTCATCAGTTACTCAACTTAATAAACCACCTCAGCGTTTAATTCATTACTCAAGTTTTCACTTGCATGACGCATCAAATTGCACTGCAGTGGTCACACTGCCTACCGGCTTGGTAGAGAACTCAGAATCAAAATCATTTTGAATCTCCTGGAGTCTTTCATGCACACTTTCATCAGGATTTCTTTTCCCAGCACCATTATCGAGCAAAACCTGGCCTGAGCATTAAGCTGCTTTGTATTCATTCATCACAGAGAACATTTGTAATGAATGAACTTCTACTCATTGTTTGTCGCAAGATAAATCAGTCGTAACGGATGATGTACTAAAAATAAGTAACTCTAATCTTCACATAATGCCTTAGAGTGTGGCTGTTAAATTGCTAATTAGTGACAATGTGTTTAGGAGGAACACAGTAAGGTGGCTCGGACTGTGTTAAACTGTTCTGCTGCAATAAAGAGCTACTTTTGTATTAATGCCTAAAGGAAACAACCAAACAACACCTGAAAACCTTTTAAGTTCCTACTGTTAGAGCTGGACTCGGTAGTTGGTTGTTAGTTAGCAGTGCTGAGCAAATCTCTTTCCCTTCCACATCTTATTACAGCGCCCTTTCCTGTGTGGGGGCATTAATCTCCTCGCTTTGATTAAGTGACTGATTTGAGGATATCCAAAAAAAATCTACTGAGCTTCTAAAATATCACAGTGAGTGAATGCAGAGGATTGCTAGGGCCCTGTACCTCATTCAGTGTGTGGGGGAGGAAGAGGAGAGATAAGCTGAATGTTCAGAGAAGAACATGTGTGCTTCCCTGATCACGACTGCAGTCGACTAAAATTCACCAAAACCAATAACAGCGCCCTTTTTCAGGCGAGAGAAGACAGAGAAAGAAAACAAAAGACTGAAGAACAACATTCAGTTTCAAATTCACCATGTAACAGCTGTAAATACACGTAAATGGCTATAAAAATATTCTTACAAAAAATATTCTTATAAGAAAGTATTCTGCTTCTTACAGTCATACATCCTTTATTACCAAAACTTGGAAAAAGACTACTGCAGAACACACACACACAATCAAAATTATTGACTATGTTCTGCTCAACCCAAGAGCCTTGGTCAGAAAGAGGCTTAGGCCTATCGATGTTGCTATGCCATAATGAAGCCTCAGGAGTCTGTTCTGGCTGCACAGGAGCTCAGACAACTGCGCTCCTCCAAACTATAGCGCACATACACATACTGCTAAGACAACTTCTTTAATGAACAGAGCATCAGAAATTTCTCTGACCACAGAAGTACTGTTGGGTACTGTTGTGAGCACTGATTCTTCGGCACAACTGCAGTCTTATCTCTAAAAATAGGCACTGGCTCTCCGAATCAATTCCACACACTGAGCACAAAATACAAAGAATGCCCTTGGCGGCTGAAAGGGGAAAAGGACCTCCAAAATTGACATTTGTCACTGGCGTGAGTGTCACACGGAGTCTTTCACTAATTCGCTTTCAGGGGTAGACCATTTCTGTTGAGCTGGGATTGGTCTATAGACCTAATCCATCTAAGCTAGTTTAGCAAGCAAAGGCTTTTTACAGTCATCTGTAAAGACTACAACACAGATAAGGATTCCCTTGAAGTGTGCAATTAAACAGGGTTGTTACCCAGCTATATTCTGATTACCCAGTCCTTTAAGATGGGTAATCAGAATATAGCTTAAGAATATCAAGTCAAAAGTAGTTTAAACATTTCATCTCATGCGTTCTCAGACTTCTTCTATCCACATTCAGTATCTTACTGTTAATCAATGAAAGCTTACCCAGGGATCTCAGCTCACAGCCACACAGAATTAACACACCTGTATCATATGTAACTGTCAGCCAGTCATCCAACAGTGGTTTAAGTGCCACTTACCGGGAGTTTAACTGCACGCATTCATGAGGATTTGAGTAACCACGTGAAAAGGATAGCATCCCCAAGATGATGTGTGTGTGTAAAAGGGCTTAAGAGAGTTAATGGAAAGAGAAGTGAGGTCAGACAGATTGGCAGTGTTGATTGACAGATGCTTTTCTAACAGCTTAATGCATCCTGAGGCTGTGTCTGAACATTTCTAATTGAATCACTATAATGAGGATGTAATTAAAGAAATTGGAAGACTGCTGTTAATGTGTTATATTAGCATCAAGACTTTGTTTTGTTTCTCGACATTTCATGGTCTGAATGAACTCAACTGTAACAAAGATGTACTGGAGATCTGGAATAGCCATCACAGAAATACAAATGAATGTAGAAAATTAGGTCTAGGTCGTCAGCGATTCTGGGATTTCCTTGCGAAACAGCAGAGTGATGGTCACATCTGCGAGCAACGAGTGCTGCAGTTTTTAATTCTCCAGTGAACATGGCAGATTCCCCGCAGACAGCTGGGCTCAGGAGGAGTTGTCATTTCAGCTGTCCCCGCTGACACGTCTAACGGAGCAGAAGACGATCAAAAAATAGAGGACAGGAAATCCCTGTTCTTATGTAATATAGTCATAATGATGACTTTTGGCTCAAATTTAAAAAATGCTCTGCAGGAAAATACATTTAAGTTGTTTTAAATACAGCGCATGGTAACTTTAACAGCTCATGTACAATGCTCATACGTGTATACTGGGTTATATACTTGTCTAGAAAACAAAATAATACATTTCTGATGGAGCATATTGTGGAATAAACAGACCAAGTACTGATTTCACAGCCACGTGAGGATTTCAAAACCATAATTTGAGTAACAGGGTGTGCATAAACCAAACAGAGCTGATTTACAGAGTATCTATTAGGAAAGAGAAAGCGAGAGGGGGGATGAATAATCTGGCCTGTTCAATGGGAAATCTTCCCGCCTGCCTGTGTGCATTTGTAATACCTAAGGAAATCTTCACATAGAGAAGTGTTGCTAGGGAGAAATATTCACTACTGCACACGTTTCAGTGGAAGGATGTACTACCTGATCCTAGCATCCCGTTTCCAAACAGCAGATATACTGACAAAATTGCCTGGCAAATTTTATGTAACTAACACGTGCATTGAAATTATATCACAAAATCCACTGACATATAAAATTAAAAACAGACTGCGACTGGAGACCCATTTTATGTTATCTACAAGCACTGTGACATCTCTGAAAATCCACAGATCTTAAGACCAACAAAGACCATTGCTCTTGAGCAAATGCCACTCAAAGTTAAGCTTTTGATGGTCCTGTCACACAAGTGCTGAGGAGTTAAACCAAGCTTATGAAACAGATGGTTTGTATTTTATTCTTGGATGCTGATTCGCTGACCCTGAATGGCCTGTATTCCTAGAACATACAGGAATAAAGCAGTATAATATTTTCAGACAGTTGTTAGTAAATCCCTAATCTCGACATCCTGCGAGGCCAAACCTTTCTCTACCTGAGAGATCAGTCTATAAAAATAAACTCAAAAAAATATAGTGCATGATAGCTCACAATATACACAAATGTTAAATATCGTCAGCAGAAAACAAGGACAATTACAAGCTTTTGAGGTAAACTATAAATCCAAAGGCTTGAATAAGTGGACTAAGGCAGAGTGGCTATAGAAAACCAAATAACTGTTCTAAAAAGCAAAAGACGAATCAACAGAGCAAAGCATAGTCACATACCTTTAGCTACTACAACCATGACAAATGTGTGGAAAAGGCCTGGAAGTGTCCTGGCATAAAGCAACACAAAGAAATGTGCTCCAAAGGTTTAATTAAACACAAAGTAAGCTGACAATTTTGTCAAAGCTGAGTTTTACATTTTATAATACCGCAACACCTGCAAACGAGGACCCAGTTTTGCTGCGTTTCTGAAAAGTCAGTCAGGCGTGAAACAGAAAATGTCCCCATGCATTAAAGTTGCAGCAGCCGCAAAACCACAGAAATGTACTAAAAGCTTCAGTGAACTTTCAATCTTTACTAGGATAGGGTGCCCTTTCACTGAATGAAAAATATTTTTGGTTAAACATTTCCAAACCACAGAGGCACACAAAAATATGAGTGTAATGCTTACTAAATGTTAAGTCTTACATCCATCATTTTTCCAGCTGCCTATGGACCTGCTGTAATTCATTTATGAAACATAAGAGGCACAGAACCACAAATCACAGAAGGAAATTCAACTCTAATCCATCTTATTATGAAGTGCAATGAGAGATTTAAAGACCAGGAAGAAACGGTCATGGTCCTATGAGAACATTTTATTTAGATATGAAATCCAACAGTTTAGGATGTGTGTGCTGAATATTGTTAACTACTTTTAAAAGAATGCAAAATGACTACATCATGATCCTAAAGTGTGTAAAAGCATGGGGAGAGTGAAGAGGATCTCCTATCTCTTGTCACTACTGGGTTTTTACTAATCCCTGGTAGCTTTAACACAAATGCAAAAACACTTTTTCTGAGATAGTTATGACACAAAGCAACAAAAATAGCCGAGAAAGAACAATGTGAACGTGAGAAGCATGATCACTAAATATTAAAAACAACACATTTGCAATGTTTCCAGCTAAGTATGATGGAGGAGGGCCACAGATATCAGGCGGTTCCTACCATTTAAATTACAGAATAGTAACAGTAACAGAGGCGGTGTTATTAGGAATGAAAGAGTACTCAACTAGAAAAGAATCAGTCAAAATAATCCTGCTCGTAACAAATATTCAAAACATATTCATAGAGAGGCTATATAAAAGTAATATTGTCCACCTGGGCAATGACAGGACTTGCACTTACTTAATTTAAGGCTGTTTTTGACAAACATTAAAGTTAAAAAAAACTAACACCAACAGTAATCGGTAAACTGACAGCTTTTATACAGAGCTATTCTACAGTGCTTTATGCAGCAAGCCACATTCACACAGGGCTCTCTTCTATTCTCACACCACACACTCACAAACAAATGACAACAGGGGCTTCAATATTTTGAGGACGCATTGACATTCAGACTGAACACCTAGGGGATTGACCCACTGTGGACTGTGACCTCAATTTGTGGTCACAGTCCATATCCTGGGTCACAGCTGTTCCCTTTAGTGATAGAGTTAACTTTTTATTCTGTTTGTAATTCTATAAAAGTGGCTCACCGAGTGATTTATGCAACAACATAAAGTCTTTGAATACCAGCTGGTTAGATGTGTTAGATCTATACTGATAAAGCTATTCAGAGCTGATAATTAGTCAGTTATTAGCAGACAAAAGAATATCTACCACAGCCTACATACTAGATAGTTACAATGCTGTAAATTCATACAATGACCTTACTGTGTTACAATGTGGTATTGTTAAATGAAGAATTTTCAATACCAGATATTCAAAAAACATCATGTACTAACATGTCACAAGTCATGGTCTTTAGTTGAGTTGTGCTGCTATAAATGACTATTAAATGAAAATATAACACGAATCAAAGCAAAAAAGAATTGTGTAATCCCCAGCATTCTCACCTCCTGTGCCCACGCTATATCTCTGACTAGAACATTTTGACAAGCTGTCAGACTAGGCTAGCTGGGGATAGCTCAAGGAGGAACTGGAGAGGTCACTACTGGAAACCAAATCCATATCACTCCAAGTACTGAAACAACATCTCCTATCCTAGTGACTGTAGCACGATCCTCATCAAAGAATCGGGTCTGTGAGGCGGCGTGCCTGAGGTAAAACAGTTGATGAACAGGTTCATCTTCAGCCTGTTCATCTCCCTCCAGCTGCAGCTGTGGATACGAGCCTGTTGCTAAATTTAGAACTTGAGTAGGGGATTGCCTGAAGAAAAACGTCACAGATGCCCAGGCTGATACACATGCCGCAATGCTCTGAAATTGAGACCAAAAGCGAAGTGTTTAGACTGCCTCTGTGCAGATTTGCCTTTTCATCACCAAAAAGGTTTGTGCATGCGCATGAGAGGAAAATGAGTGAGAAAGAGACTGGTGGATTGTGTGTGGGTTAAGAATGAGACATGCAATGAGAGTGTTTGGATATCAAAAATAAATGTTTTATAATGCTTTGAGGCAAAAAGAAAAAAGAAAAAAAAGAAAGAAAAACAATTCTCTGCACCGCCACATTATCACAGACTGGCTTTTGCTTTAGTTATCTGCTGTTCTGGTTTTAATACCAGGTTATGCTTAAAAAAATTTTTTTAACAGACATTAGCTGGACATAATGTTCAGCAGTGTAGGAGTGCAAAGAGTGACGCTCTCACTGTGCTCAGTGACTGCATTATAACATCAAGTGCAATGGGAGGCATCTGTGCTACTGGTCTGACTTCACTATGAAAGTGGAACGTCTCCACCACCTAGTGGGTATCTGTTGTTATTAACAAAACATCTAAAAGACAGTTTCACGTGACTGAGGTGAACAGCAGTGACTACACCAAGATCTACTTTTCAATTTTTTCCAACGATGGGAGAAATCTTCACAAAAATGAAATGGTGGATTTTTTTTTCCTCCTCAAAAGACATCTGCAGTGCTCAAATTAAAGGAGTTGCCTAGCAATCATCTTTAAACCAATCACTTAAACTGCTCATTACCGAAGCTGTTTTTCCCCCCTTCATTTTAGAATTGCATTGCATTACCACTGAAGTGGTTGACTTATTGTGGCTTTGGTCTATCAGGCCACAGTAGCAGGTAGAAAAAAAATAAAGAAGTGGGAGATTTATAAGCATTTTTCCAAACTTCAAAGAAAAAGTAGAGACAAACATTCAGCTAAGAAATTTTAATTCCGCTAAATCTATACAGAGGGAAGTGTCTGATACAGCATTACCTATGCCTACTTTTTATATGGCGTTGACCTTACATTCGTCAGTGATAGTCATTGATGTCATTCTGCCCTCTGGTGGTTAAAAATTGTTTAATGCGGCATTAATAAAACTAACATGTAGCACAGCATTTTTATCCAACCAGTTCAATCAAACAGTAGTAATTCATTTAAAAAAAAGGTGAAAAAAGGATCCTCCATATCAAAGCAGAAAGGTTTACTGTACATCAAGATACAGTTACTCTCAGGTATGAACCCCCAGTGGATGTCATTACCATGTCCATTAGTATTAAGTCACTCCAGAAATCTATTCTCATTCGGTGAACCTCCATATAGCTCAGTATACACAGGCTTCCTGTCTCGCCTCACTGAACTCAAGCTGGCTCCTTTACCCACTGGCTGGCTCTCAGTCCGAGGACATGAACACTAGGGAAAGTTTTCCGGTGTCCAAATGGGCCTGCTGAGTGGTAGTATTTTGTTTCAAGGGCAACATAATGGAAATAGAGTAACCCTTTTCCTTAAGTTGAAATGCACAATATTGACAACTTTAAGGAAATCCCCATAATCAAGATGAACAGTAGTTCATTACTGTCATTAAGGATATCTGAACATTAATTAAGACTATTCATGAAGACCATAGACATTTGTTAAATTAATTTAGAGCTGGGAAAACCCCACACACTTTTCTTGTGATGAAAAACAATCCATCCTTCATTAGCGTTCGACTGCATGAAGGAGGTTCGTGTGAACAGTGAACAGATGTCAGAAAGTTAAGAGTAAGAAGAGTTTAACTGTGATGCAGTAGCAATGCTGGCCCGCCTTACTGACCACACACCTGAAATAATGATGAGTTTGAGTCAGAGGTTGTGTGTACTTGCTGACCCAATTACACTCCTAATTACAGGAATTGCAGGAGATCACAGTACAAGAAACACAGTATTCTGGCAGGATTTCCTGTCCACTGAGATCTTGTTTAACCATTCATATTGATTCAATACAATAGCACAAATAAATAAATCACACAGATTTATTTCAAGACTACTGGACTGCACACAAGAAAAATATAACTAACTAACTAAATAAATAAATAAAATCAACAACACGTGGTAATGCTACAACTTATAATCAGTACCGATGTTCTTTAATCCCTATACTCAAAGAATCGCACACACCATCTGCATGACTTAACTCCCTTTCTACATGCACCCTCACAAAGCTGCGGCTAAGCTTGTCATGGATCAGTGACTGAGTTTTACACAACACGGAGGTAACTACAGACAAGGTAACATGCCAGATATGGTGACATACAACACTACCTGACGACGACAGTGAAACCTGCTCACCCCAGGCACGGTAACAGCAGCCAACCATAGTCACTGGTCAGAGTCAAAAACAACAGCAGCCATGCCTGAGTGTGATGAAACCTATCCGTGTCCGCGACAATAACATCATCAGCTTAACAGGCCATATTAGCCAACACAACAGACGCTAAACCGGCTGCTGTCAGCCCAACAGTCCAGAAAATAGTTTTCTGTCACTCTGCAGATGACACGAACAAAAGGAGTGAATGGTTCAAACTGCATTTCTTTTTCTGTCTTCCTGTTACAGCTTTTAGAAGTGCTTAAATAAGTAAGGGCACATTTTAGAAATAAAAAAATATAATATTTCTAAAATTTAATTCATGACCTTTTACTTTTGAATGAAAGCTCTGTGCACCCACAGTGGCAAATATCAATATTTGTGTTACGAGGCCTGCATACAGTGTTGTTGATAATCTGATAATATTTTGCATGATACCATATATATTAATATTTAAAGCTTTTGTGACGTAGGATGGATTTTTCATATACCACAGAAGGTTTAAATTGTTTAGATTAGGGACATCATAGAAATTTCACATTGAATTTGAAATCATCAAATTTAGGCATAGATTGTTTTCCTCATACCATGAAGGCATTTGTCACTTCACACTGAAACAGGCTAAGGAAATATTATTACTCTATAAACATTTAGACCTGTCATTTAATACATTTTACCCAAGCCAAAAAAATACACAATATCAAATCAAATATTAAAAAAGGGCAGAATTGGCAACTCCAGGTAACTTTGAACACACTTGAAGTAGTTACTTATTTATGTTTGGCTTGTGAGGCAGAGTTCTCTGTACAGTGACCAGGAAGGATTAGCAGAAGAAAAAGGCAAAATATATGTGATCAAGGGGAAAGGAAAAGGAAGTCTGAGTGAGATTTTAAGGGGGCAGGTAACTCCTTACGGAGCAGTCTGTCCTTCCCATGTAGTTGGGCAAATATGCCACCGACCTAGATGATTAAAATAAAACCTGAGCCCCAGTACCTTTGCATGAATGCAGCCTGACCAGAGGACACAGCAACACTGTGCTGATATTAACAAAGAAGAGGCAGATAAACACTTTGTAAAGGCATATACGTTTGTGGTGACAGAAATTCATTTGTGAAATTCAACTGTGACAGTTCACACACACAGACACAGAAACACACCTGACCCGTCTACTCCAACTGCAAAGCTGCTCTTACCTGCAGCTTCTCAGCACCCACCACTGTCCCACGTCTGGTGAGTACCTCAGTCCCTCTCAAGCTCTGCTTCTCACTTACCTGTACTTCATGCCTGTCTGATAGGACACACACTCCTCCAGGGCAAGGCCATTCATCTTCAGGAAGTCTTCCATGTTCTTAATCTGAGCGGCGACCCTCTGTTCCCGGAGTCTCTGCAGCTCAGCCTGGTCAGTGGGCCTGGCTGGTGGTTGATTCAGCCCCTGGTCTGAGTGGTAGCGGTTGATCCCGCTCCGGATGCTCTCGCTGTATGACATAGAAAGCATCTTGCCACTGCCGCTGCTGCTGCTCTTCCGAACACCGCTGCCTGGCACTGGCGGTTTGGTGATCTGCAGGTTTTCAGGAGGACAGTAACTGGACTTGCGCTTGCCGGGAGCCCCCCGGGGGCCACCGACGTACCCTCCCGCAAACATGCCACCCCTCCCTCCTTCGCCTCCTCCTTCTGATGCTGAGGCAACTCGTGCAGAGAAGAATAAAGTAGTGACACGGACGAAGCTGGCAAGGGCCGACAGGGGACAGCCACCTCCTTAAATAGCACCTGCTCCCATAAAAAAAACAGAACTCCTGCTTGGGGCAGCACACGGCCATGCATCCTGTAATCAGAGTCGCACAACATAGCCAGCACCACCCTCCCCTGACAGGTTTACAATGGCAGGGTTACACTGACAGGGAGCATTCAGGTGACTTGCTGGTGATTAAGGAGCAGGACACAAGAGGGTACATGCTAGCTGCAAAAGAGGAAGCATTCAAACATGCACCAAGCAACAGGAGGGGGCACATTCCTTCTCTAACTTCTCACAAGACTATTAAGGAGAGCCAAGCTTCCTGAGTAGCCTACAATAAAGTTGAGCACATCCCACAAAAAGGTGTAAGCAGCAGATCAGGACTGGAATAAAATGTATAAAAAAAAAAAAAAAAAAACCTGAACAAAAAAAAAAAAAAAAAAGGAAAAAAAATAAAAAAAAAAAAAAAAAAAAAAAACTTGAAACAACTGTGGAATATGCACATGTCACAGATCCTTAATACAAGGTTGGGATTCATTGAAGGTGCTTGAGTTTAGTTTAAGGCAACTCTGCTCCCCTTGGAAATACACAGTCTTCCCTCCTCATCCTCTTACACTTAAGTACACACTTGTCAATGCATGTCATTCAAACGCTGCATCATTCAGATCTTAAAGAAAAATATTGTGCTGAAATTAATCAACAGGGGGCAGCACTGCATCAAGTCCACTATCACTACAAGACTGTAACTTAATGCCAAATGCACCAGTCAGCAATGACCACAAAGCTGTTTTTCTCAGCAAAAGCCACGTATCACATTGTCAGACTGAAATTTTATATGAACATTATTGCTACATAGGTTTGAAAGCAGGAAACAACACTAAATATACTCAAAACAGTGATGTGGTAAATAAATGGGTGCTGAAAAACAGATTTAAAAAAAAAAAAGTCTAAAAAAAAAAAGTCATTTAAATTGTCATTTTAGTGACATTTAATAAGACAAATAAATAAATACTAAATAAAACCTACAACACTACAAACCAATATTTTCTGTATCCTTAACAACATTCTGTCTTAGTCATTGTACTTTCTTTGTTACCACCAACAAAATCATATTTTACTGACAAATACACTTTTCCTTGCATCTGCACACACTTTGCCGCAACGAACCAAACCTCATTCTAAAATTAAACATCTTTAAGCAATAATCACACACCATATACAACAAACTCAATAAAACCAACAGTAATCATCTACAAACTCAAAATCAACAGTAAGTGAGATTCTGATATAGATTCTTTTTTTTTTTAAATGTCAAACTGTTGACACCATTATGATATTTCAGGCTCTTCCCCTAAACTACTGGTTTACTCATACAAAGACAGAAGACATAAATATAGGAAGACACTTCAGGCTAGGCAGCATGCATCCACACACCCACACACTCTTCAGTCCACGAACCCCTCACACACACAGAACACACACACAAACAAGCACACTCCTCATGTGATCATGAGTGCAAATCTTTCCTCAAACTCACCCGATTTCTTGAAGGTCGGCTCATGAGCGAGGTTATGGAGTGCCAGTCTGCTCTTATAAACACACACTGCAGACAGCGATGGAGCAGGTCCACCCAAACTGGGAGTGTCTTACTAGGAAATGTCTAAACCAATTAGTGAATAAGCGAGTGCATCCCTCCCCTCACCATTTGGACCATCGTCTATCACTGCAACCAACACCTCTCCTCCTCCCCTCCCTGCGAGATCTCATGGAAGAAATCCATTTATGCCGTTTAGTGGCCCGTCTTGTTTCTGCTCACCGCAGCAAATAATATCAGCCCTGAATTATTCACCAAAGCTTTTGCACTAAAAGCCTCTGATTGTTGTTCCACAGGAAAGAATACTAAGAGCTGGACAGTAATGAGTGGCTGAGTGTTGTGCGCACATGAAACATAAACACACACACACACACACAGTGTCAAGCAAACACAGACTATATGTGTATGCACAGAAAAGAACAAACCACCGGGCATGTTCAAGTACTCTCTAACAAAAGGCTTTATGAAAACCGCACCGGTTAAGGACCCTTGTAGCATCTCTCTACATCTCAGCAGCCTTGTGCTGAGTCCAAAGGCAAAATTAGAGGGTGCTAGACTATAATGACCACCTGCACACAGAACTAAACAAGAGTAGCTGTGTCTACCTTACAAAGCCTCATAACTGTATATACAAGTTTTCATACATCCACTACTGTACTATAAGTAAATACTACAAATGAGAAACAGATCATTTTTACTACAGCATGGACTCCTGAACAGGAGTCCTGAATTTTATTCATTTATCAGCATAAAAAAGAAAAAAAAAAAGTAAAGGCATATACACAGAAACTGTGTTTGGTTTCTTTAAACGTGAAGCCCCCCGAGCAACAAAAAAAAACAACAAAAAAAATAAAAAATTAGAAACAGGTTTTTGACTTCAGAGACCATATCCTTACACACAGCATGGGATGCATGTTGTCATTTTTTATATGCACATGACGTATCATTTGAAAGGATCTTACAAGTAACACATTATCCAACTTCATTTATCAAACTAAAAAGTTCACCAAAAATTCACTGGGGAAAAAAAAAAGAAAGAAAAAATCAATCAGTGAACTCAAGTTGTAAATCTGAATAACACATGTACTTTGAACGTCTGTAATACATGCTTAAATTAAACATTTACTATAGGATGCTATACATTTACAGTTTGTTTCTTTTCCCATGATCTGCACTTAAGAAACAACAGTAGTCAACCATCTTTAGCTTTACCAGGAAAGCACTCAGGCCCCTAAACACTGTCAAATGGTTTAAAACAACAGGTCTTTTTCAGTTTTGCTGCTTTAACTAAAAGGCATGTTCAGTCCATAATCATTGTCCAGCTCTGGACTGGCTGAGTCATATAGTAGATGCAAACAGTACGCACAAAGTAGAGCTTGTGCATGAAAATGGAGAAAATGCTGACATATTAAAACGGAGCCAGTGGATGCACCAGTGGATATAAGGAAGTTTTTAAACAGCTATATTAATTAATAGCATCAACTGTGTGTAGCAGAATTGCTACTATATGACTACAGAAATGTGCCAATTAAAGGAACCCCCAGCATAAATTTCTCAGTGAGGTGGCCCAAATGCCACCACAACAGTTTTAATGTACCTTGGCACTGCCTCTTCAGGTCTCTGGAGCTCTGTTGAAAAGATGGAGTGCCAAAAGATATGCCCTAATTTGATGTTTTGATGACAGCGGTGAAGACTTAGATAGTGATCCAAAATTTCAAATATGTATTCAACTGGGTTGAGATCTTAACTGTGACTATGAAAGCCATAGTGTATATTTCACATTATTTCCATTAAACCATTCAGTGACCTTATGAATGTGGGTATCCTAGCTTCCATCAATAAAAGTTGCAGAGCACATCTGTACCACTGTAGAAGATGTACTAGCCATCATGGTTCCAGTCTTGCAGTTTGTGTGCTACAATGTTGAGATTACTGACAGGAATAAAACTTTTGTTCCCAACATAAGGCCATTTTGGCTGTCAGAGTGATCGACAAATGAAGATGGTAGGGCTTAATCGATACCCTTCACATAGGCCAGGGGAGCAGCTAGAGGGACCGTTTGCACTTTAAAAGGACAGAAATGTAGAAGGCGCCAAGATAAAAATCCGATATCCGATAGTGAGCTCCTTACAAGCACATCCACATAGTCAGGGGTTTTTATAACTGGATCAGCAGAATACACCCGATATGAGACCATAAAATATGATCCTACACTAAAGCAGCCTAAAGACTGACCATCTAAAGCACCACTACTGACGGAGTGAGTACCAAATACCATCATCTCTGCATCTATAGAAATGTGTTTTTTAGAACAAGACACATCAGGTTCAGCTCTCAAGGGTCCAAAAGAGGTTGAAGAGAATAAATGGAGAAATGTTCTTATGTTGTGCACAAAGTCTTTAAAAAAAACAAACAAACAAACAAAGCAACAACAACAACAACAAAACCCAGTAAAACAAACTTGCTGAAGCTTGAGAAGTGAGACTGTGGGTGTCATTGCTGAGAAAAAAGAAAAAAAGATTAAAACTCAGACCGTTATTGTTGATTCAAAGGGTTTATGTGCAACCTTGCAAAGAAATCCATCACCACCCCTATCAGGTTTAAGCTGGATAGTGCACTGCCAGCTAAATAGTAGATGATAAGGGTTATCTATGCTGCAGAGGATGGATGTATGGTTTTAAATGTCAGAACAGCAAGTCTCTGCAGCAAGGTTAATATTATAGTAAACTAAGAAGAAGAAAAAAAAACCATTTACACTACAAACATAAGAAGAATAAAATAATGTCAGAGACAGAAATGTACCTGTAGAACTGCAGCTGTCGTTTGGGGCTCCCATAACGAGCGCTGAAGATATCAAGGGAAAGGAGGAAAAAGGAAAGCTTTAGTTAATAAAAGCAGGAAAGGAAAGTAGTGTTAGTAGTGGCAAAGAGTTAGATGCAGACACTAAGATTGTGTTGAGGACACTAAGAGGAAGCTGAGTGTTAGCCAGAGAGGGAACAAAATAAGGACAAGTTATGAGGGAGAAAAAAATAAAATACTGCATTATAAGGAGCTATACCAATACTTTGTTTGTTCTATATGTTGGCTCAATGAGGATATGTACGCAGACAATGTATAACACTCAAATTAAGATGAAGTTATTTATGCGAGTTCGAGGACAAAACACAAAACAATCATAACAAATTCATACTGTAGCAATGTACACATACAATACTTGATGCTTTATTTTCTTTTGAGTCCAGGCAACATGACATATGCCTTGAAATAAACTGTTCCCAACAAGTACGAGGGAAAAAAACCAAACCAAAAAAACCCTAAAACACATGGTAGTTTTATGAAAAGACTGAACTAGAAGCATTTTTCCTTAGTACATGTTACAAATGCCTCATTCAGGCAAAGTAGTAATTACACAGTAACCCTTCACCAGTTTTAAAATCATTGTTTGTTGGGAGATATATGAAAGCATTCATTATCCATTCCTGCTTTGTTTGCTTCGTCTACATGACTTGAAAAGTAAACGCTGAAAGACCGTGTACATTTTATTTTGTTCTCCAAGTTCATATTAAACAAGTACTAAAGACTGATGAAAAATAAACACTGTTTAATGAAAAAAATATATAGTTAGATGATGTGCTATCAATATTTCATCAGTGTAACCATGGCATTACTTTACATCTGGCATCACAAATAAAGCAACACTAATAATGCAGCTGAAGTTGTTGCTCCATTTTAAGCCATTAGTTTAGTCAAATACAATACTTATGCAGTGACTCTTATTGATGATTGTGAAACTGTGGACGTGAGCTAGTACAGGTGAAAAGCTCAAAAGCGCTGCTGCACTAGTAAGAGGCCACAGATAAACTCAGTAAAGACAAAAATGGTAGGTAAAGATTTCCTCTCATCCACTTCCACTGTTCCATTACATGAATCCAAAAACTGCTCTTTAATTTCTGTGCTGTGCAGATCACAGAACATTACAGCTCCTGCATCATATCAGTTCATAATGAATGCAATGTGAAATTCACACAGAGAATTGATTAAGGGAAACGAACAAATGAAGTGGTTGAGTATTTGGCGCCACTTGCTGGAGAAGTTTCATAGTACATGATAACGTACAAATTAGTCCATATTGCTGTTTGTAAGTAATCAATATGATGCAATGTGTTTAAACATAAATGTGTCTGCCCTATAGCACACATTACACGGCCATTTCACCTTAGCAGAGAGCGAATACTGAAACCATTTTTTCTCTGAGGTATACAAGCCAAAAACAGTTTCCATTTTTTTAGAGAACAGTAAAAAGGCAAGATATATGCGCGCACATGTATTTATACAGTTGTGGTAAAAAGTTTACATACACTCATGCTGGGCATGAATGTATGGTAATTTGATTGTTCTCTTTCCATGGTGGAATGACTGTTCAGCATACATCTTTAATGACTTTAAAAAACAAGAACTGGGTGCACAAGTCTGAAAATATTTTGGATTTTCTCCAATCCACACAGGGTCAAAAGTACACATACAGGGTCATGAATACACCCCCACTAATATCTGCTTAGCAATGTTGCTCCTCAACTACACATTTTTTGGCATCTATGGATGCATCGGAGAGCAACTTGGGGTTAGTATCTTGCCCAAGGATATTTTGGCATGCAGACTAGAGCAGACAGGGATTGAAACACCAGCCTTCTGATTAGTTGCTCTACCACCTGAGCTATAGCCACCCCAGTAGTAGTATTTGTAGTCCACAAATTTTCAATAGGACTGAGCTCTGGGCTTGGTGAAGGCCACTCCAGAAGGTTAATGTTAGCTTCCTGAGTGTAGCCAGCCAGAAATATGCTAGAAGCTTGTTGATGGCTACCAAAGGTTTGGGTGGTGGTACAACTTGCTACGGGATATATAACCAAACTTTAGTGGGGTTGCAGTTATACTTTTGACCCTGTGTGGATTAAATTAAAATCCAAAATAATTTCAAACTTGCACCTAATTCTTGCTTTTTAAAGTCAATATAAAATGTATGCTGTACCCTCATTCCACCTTCAGAAGAGAACAGTTCAAAGAAATCATTAAAACTCCAAACTACCATGACATTCATGTCCATGATGAGTGTATGTAAACTTCTGACCACAACTGGAAACTGTGTACATGCATATGTAATGGGGGACAGTTTCTCTCATTTCATTCATTCTTTTGCTGTCTGTGTTTTACTTTCTCGGTCACAGCAACATAGGTTACAGATTTTAAAGAAAGCGCAAGTGCCTTAAACCTGCATTTTTTGTAATAACCACCGTAGGCGATATCTGTGTTTGCAAAAAGATTTCCAGTCCTCTAGAAGTGACTCATTTTGTGTCATACCAACTCAAATACTGTGCATTTTGTTAAAACTATTCATTCTTGGTGTCAGAAAGAAGAATTACCCAAGCTTTAGCTAACTTGTGACTGACAAATTGTAAGAAAATGAGCAAGTAGTTTCGCCCCCCTCCATCACACCTGATTTTAAAATAGCTAGATGGCAAGAGTAAAACCACTCATCTTGAGGCTTCACAAACCAATAGGTGACATCACAGTTTCTTTTATACCATCTGAGGGAATATGATTAAATGTGCACAGGTAAATCTTTCATTTCTAAAATCTGTACTAATTCACACACTTAATTTGATTGACATACATGAACTTACACGTGATAAAATTTGTTTGCATCCATCAACTTACCTGTAGATCATGCCCGGTGAGCCAGTCTGTCGAAGGGAGAGGCGAGCGGGGGAGTCTGTGGTAGATTCAGGATACATGGAGGCAGGAGGGAGGGGGGATGTGGCCAACCTGCCGGGGGTGGAGTTCTTTCACAGGGACCACAGGGTCTATCACTTATCAGTGTCTGTGAAAGACAGCAAGCATGTGCATCAGTTATTGACAGGCTTTTTGTCAACATTAGAATAGTAATTAAAAAAAATAATGAATAAACATAAATAAATAAATAAAATCCCACCCTCATTTAACTGTAAAGCCATTACTTGCCATTAAGTCAGACTGAGACTGCGGCTTCATCTCAGCAATTCAAATGTTTCGGATATCTTTTACATGTTTAATTTGAAGCACACAATTCAGAAAACGTTAGGTTTTCCAATCAGAAAATGAACTACAGTACTGAAACTCTTTTAGATATACTAATGCCAGTAACTGGCCTTATTCTTAATCAGCTCCCTTATAGACCAATTATCTATATGGAAAAAAAGATGGCCTAGACAGTTTTTCAGCCTCAATGCAAGTCTTTTTTTATCTCTGTGTCTGAACACAGTAAAAGAAACAGAACAGAAAAGACGAGACTTGCATGTGACTCAAATGTGCAATAGCTCCACTGCTGTGAGTTTGATGTTATTGTTTTGCCTGTCACTGTCAGAGAAACATGCCAACATTGATAAAAGGAACTGATGTGCACTGTGGCATACAAATCTGATGGACTATATAGTTTGGTGCTAGTTTTTAAAACTGTGACAGGTTCTTGAATACAATCCCTAACTGCAACACTGCAGTTTATTTTATTTTTCCCTGAATAGCTGAATATAAGAATCGCATGCTTAGGTTGTGTAGACTGAATAAAACACATAAGCTACAACATGTCACATTCACTGCCACATTTCCAGCTACAGAAGCCTATTACACTTGTTTGACCACTCACATTAAGACTGTATGAAGTCAAATTGCTTTTATCTTAAAAACACACACCCCTGATAGAATCAGGAGGAAAAAGGTTAATTAAACAAAGGGGCACAAGCCCTCCCACAACAGCAGCAGCACGTAGAACTGGATAATGACCTTGAATGATCTAATTAGTACCTCAAGTTGAGCACTAAAGCTGGTTGGTGTATCGGTGGCAAAACGTAGTCACGGATAAAACACCTCTCCAGACCCAATTTGCCTCAACTATCCCATGCCAAGTAAAAATGCCACTTCAATCACTTTTGCTTACACTTTGAAACCAAACACAGAAAACATCCTTTATTAAGTAAAACATGAATCTTAACAAGAGTAGCTGGGTACGCCTGACACCTCTTCCAATTTTCACAGGGTTTCTTTTCAACTACACCACTAGATGGAGTCATGTCCTCATTCTGCAAACATGAGCTGAATGAATAAACCACCAGACCAATTTAACCTCTTTAGTTTCCTCCAGCTCAGTGATACAAAGTGAATATCGTAACAGAGCGCTTGTAGTAATCAGGAAATGACCAGTTCATACAGCATGATAATTAAATGCTCCTAGTCCTTCTATAAAATACAGTGAAAACTAAGGCCGAGAAAACAAGATGCACACACTAACTCCTTAGTTCATCAACCTGCTGCGTACTGTACATTTGAGTGTTCTCTACAGAAAACCACAGCTGATTCACTGCTTAGAGCAACTTGATTCTATGAATAATTCAGATGTCTGTCGGAAAAGCAGGCTATTGCTGTAAAGAGGTCTGTAACAAGCGAGCTGTTGGGCTGGGTGGGTTGTTATGTATACACACATGACATTAACAGCAATTACCATAAGTTAAAAAAAAAAAAAAAA
>VVHJ01007148.1:8675-22667 GCA_015107715.1 Tylochromis polylepis
TGGAAAAAAAAAAATTGTTTTTTTTTTTTTTTTTTTTTTTTTTTTTTTTGGGGGGGGGGGGTATAACACAAAATGAAATTAAACTCATGTCTGTTTGTGTGTGCGTGTATACTATTTCAGTGAGCGTGTATATTTTAATTTGCATAAATTGCATCCTCTTGTAATAACGAGATGAAGGTAATCTACATCTGGTAGAATGGATCAGTTTAATTCCTGTTTAACTGTTTAAGCAAAGCTAAAATAAGAATTTGTTGAATGTACCCAAGACAGGCCAGAGTTCTCATAAGTGCAGATAACAGAGACAAATAAAATGTGTAGAATGTGCACTATGTTTTTTTTTTTTTTTTTGTAACACAGTAAAGGTGATATATTTTGGAGGATTGCACCTTAGTCAGCTGAAAGTTACATTTCTTTAAACCATCCAGTCCATTTGCCTGCTAACTGCTCGGTTGTTATTCTACTGCTGACTGACACCAACCTAATGGCTCCTAATGGTTTCTAGTTTTACTGCCTTCCTCTTTAAGTGAAAATGTAGGATGCAGTGAGCAGGTTCTTAGTACATTTTTCAATCTGTCTTTCTGTATGATGAGCTCTGACTGACTTCTTTAATCTATGCCTCTGTCAGCCTTTCATTTGTCTTGTCTTGTCTTATAAGCAAGACATGCAAGACTAATTAAAAGTAGTTTGTAAATCCCAGTCTAGTGTACAGATAAACCAGATCATGGAGAATTACGATTAACTTGAAGCAAACTCAATCTTATGAGTCATAATACTATACGCCTATGCATACTCATGTGTACAATATGCATGTAATAAGAAATAAAACATATGCTTCCATTTTAAAAATATGAACAGAGATACGAATACAACCTGAGACCACATGTTAAAAGCCTGTGGATTATACCGAGTGATGTGATCTCATAACATTACATTTAGGAAATCAATAAGGAAAGAAGAAAAAAAATCACAATCACATTTGAAATGATCAAGAGTGAAATAAATTCTTAGGACCTGTCCCATGAAAGCATGGAGTAATAATAACATAATTTTTCAAGCAGAATGCAACAAGTGCAGTAGTGTATTGTTAGGTAGAATTAAACTCATCAAATATTTGCAGAATATAGAGAGAGATTTTTTACATCTGAACCAATACAGCAGTCAAACACTAGAAAATAATTTTACAATAATAGTTGGAATATTACACAGTAGGGATCTCAGGATACCAGAAATTTAGTATAGGTCATACCAATACCAGTAGAATTACACAATTCTCAATACCGAATTTGATACCATGTATCATATGTACTTGAAACATAAACTCCTTTATTAAAAAGTTATTTTAAAACACTAACACAGTGGCGAGAGATGGTTTACTTAAAATGTGAACATTCTGTTGACAGGACACTGAGTGAAATGTTAGGATGGTTGCAGAGTATCCTGCTACCATTAATGCAACATTACTTACTGTTAGCTACGTTATGCCAGCCTAAGCATTTATGTAACATTAGCCATGATTTTACAACGGCAATGCAAGCTGTTTCAATATCAAAAAATAAACAAAAAACAAAAAAACAAAATCAAAAACAATAACATGCATTTCAAGATAAAAATATGGATAGGATAAGGATAGGCTAGGACATCTGTAGGGATAAGCTGCTCCAGTTAATTCAAAAAGAATTGCAGCATCAAGACATACACTGCCTACAGTAGTAAAAACAAATGGTAAAAAAAAAAAAAAATAACTAAAAAGGTGCATTCACATTTTCAGAAGTTTGATCAAAAGTATTAATTCTGATGCCAGACCTACTTCACAACCCTGAAAAAACATGGCCATAAATGTAAAAATAAATGAATAATTGAACAGTATAAGAGGAAGCAATCTGTCTGCTGATGTTCATGTTCAGGAGTGAAGGGTTAGGTGAAGAGGAGGATGGTAGAAATGGGACGTGTGTGAATCTATGTCTGCATGTATGCTAGCTAGGGTCCCGGGATCTAATTTCTGATTTATAGCTTTATAGCTTTTTCTCCCACTTTTCTCCCAGGCAACAGCATACAACTATCTGCAAATTCTGGAACAAACTCCCTGTCATCTCTACCAGCAATTGTTTTAAAGCTTTGCAGTTTTAAATGTGTCACTCTTTTTCCTTGTTTGTCCATATCTATTTGAATCCAACTACCTATTGTAAGCTAATTTAGCAGAACTGAAGGACTTTTCTTCTTTACTGCCTGACTTTTTTGTGTCAAGACAAGACAAAAAACAGCTGGTAAAGGGAATAAATTAGGGAAATGGTTTGAGATTTAAGGCAGTACACAGTCATGCTGCGCTGGTCTCCTCTGTGAAGTGCATCCTTCTTCACCCTTCACTGCCCTTTTACTCCTTTTTTTTTTTCCCAGAGCTACTCTTCCCCATTGCCCTTTACTCCCTGTTCTTCTTAAAACACAAGCACACATTCACAAGCACACACTGGGTAACTTGTATTAATTTTGTGCCTTTTGATTTAACCTTTACGCTTGCTGACAAACTTTTTGGACTTTTTGTACACACTAGTTAGGACCTCTGGCATTTCATATTTAACGCAGTCACACATTTCATCCACTTACGCCCGTTAGCATACAAGCATTATCGCACATGAACACACATTGAAAGTCACCCCTGGCATTCCAGTGTCTCCTCTCTTCCACAGTAGCTCTATGCTCCTGCTTGAAGCTTGATGATTCCCAGTCCTGTCACTGTGGGCAATGGAATGTTCTGTCACTGGATATAATGGACTGCCTTGTCACCCACATCAACAGAATGAAGACATAAACCTCCCAGACAGTCCGGACATGGAGGTATGATGCATCTTCAGGACATGAGGTACATATGGAGAGCGAGGTATAAAGAAAGTGACAGAAAGAGATTGTGGTGGGGTAACAGGGGGGTGGGGCAGCATGTTGCTAGGGTAGATCAGAGAAGGAGTACCAGTTGACTAATGGCTCAGAAGTAATGTGACCTACTGACTCTCATAAGGTCAGAAAAGCTCAACCTAAATTCATGTTTCTCTTTTAATTACTGTCACATTACTGTAACACAATTAGCTATGCAAGTCAAAGTACTATAAGAGAAGTACGCACCTCTTCTGGGGTACTGTATCTGTAGATGTGTCTAAACAAAATGCATATACAGCATAACATACATAGGGGTGTAGGAACTTATACTCCTACTCATTCTCTCACAATCTTTCTCTCTTATACAGATCAGCATCGTGCTTACAGTAGCCTGATAAACTCCAAAGCCAAAGTAAACATAAGCAGAAATGTTGAGGGACACAGTGATCCAGGATGTAAGCACGGCTTCCAATAGCTGACTGGGCACTTCTAATATCCAAACATATTCATGGAGGTATACAGCATGGCCTTTAAAACATCTTTTTTCCTGTATCTCTCTCCATAACCCCTAATTTGCTGTTAACCCAAAACATGTTATGTAGAGGTATATCTTATAGGGAAGGATTAGATCTACAAAAGAAACATTGTTGCTCAGACTCTGTATGACAGTTCTTAAAAAACTGCCAAGTGTAAGTGCAACAATGTGGCAGAAAAGGTTCATTATGTAAACCAGCTTACTATTATACATTCAGGTCAATGGCACAATAAATGTGTAAATGCCCTTAACAGATAGAACTAGAATGTTCTTATCCTGAATAATAAAGCTATGAATCCACAAAGGCAAAAGGAAAGGCACTATTACAGCTATGGGTACAGCTGGTAACCATAGCAGGTCTCTGCTCACTTTCTTCTGCCTTTCTAGTCCACCCCGCTCCCAAGACCTTGGTCACCAGGGGGAAAAAAATAATTACAAAAAAAAAAATCCTTGTTTAGCCTCTAATTAGTCTTTTCAGACATTTAGGGTTCTCTTGCAATAAAGGTTTAACCCTCTTCAACTTTTTCCAGAAATAGTCCTTTGACTAATTGAAAAAATTCAAACAAATGCACATTTGTCCTTCATGATGAAGATAATGAGAGGAGAAAAATATATCAAACATTTCTCAAAAAGAGACACAGAAGTTTGGGGTTTTCTCTCCTGAGACAATCTCTAGACCATCATTACTTTACTTTAGATTCTGTATAGCAATTAAATGACCAGAATTAAGTAAGGTTTTAGTTATATAATGTAAAGTACCATAAGGCTAGGGATTGCTGTAACAAAAAAAACAAAAAAAATGCTGGCAAGCTGTCATGATTGCATTAATAAACTGTTACTGAGAATGCTACATTTTGTAATTACATAGGATTTAATCTGAATCAGCCACAAAAAAGTCAATACCTTATCAACCTGTAAGGTACCTGCTAGCAATCCGATAAAACTGACCTGGTCCACCATGCTTCATGGAATCAAAAAAGCAGACCTTCAGTGTCATGGGTAATGAACACGATTAGCCTTGCCGGGTTGTATTTTATCTAAGGAATTTATGTGAACATCTATGACAGTGCACCTCCTATTGTTTTTGGTGTGAATACAAGCAAAGGCACATTTCAACCTAGTCAGCAGTTCACTGTGCTGACTCTAACCTCATTGTGGGAGTTTACAAACTCAGTAATGTATTAAAATAATTGAACATTCTCTTTATACAATGGGACTATAGTTGTACACCAGTTGTAATCTCTTATTATAGGTTCTCTGCACCAAGAGAACAAGAAACCCCGGAATAACCAGGGAGCGAGCAGCGGTACAGGGAGTCAGCAGGCAGACAGGTAAAAAGACTTAAAAATGGTCTGAAATGGAAAGAGCAACAAAAAAAATGACAGACTCAGCAGAAATCACAACAAGGTACTCTAATTGAAAAAGGCGAAAGGAGAAAATCATTAAACAAGTCCCACTGGTGTCTCCCTTATTAGATTCCCCTGCTGGTGTCATGCCGATTAAATTCTCCCTTGTTTCCCCTAACAAACTCTAAACTCCCTGACAGTTTTCTAAAGAGAGGGATTATATAGAACTGCAAGAGCACCGTGCTCTTGTGTGGATTTGTCGGTGGGTATAAATCTAAACCTCACATATTTTATCAAAAAAGTTCACAACACTAAAAGGCATCGTTATTGCCATGATCCTTTAAAAATCCCAAGAAGAGAATTCATTACTATTTGAAACTACAAATAAAAGGGCTATTTTGAATGACTTTAGAGTCCTGAATGTTATGCAAAATATTGACTCCTTTAAAAGTTTCTTAATTGAACACTCTGTCTTTTTATGCGTTTTCTTGTACTCTGTGTCACTTATGCCTCTGTCTCATCATCAGCATCATAATATTTTCCAGCTGCTTTGTGAGATGAAAACATAAACTGAGCCTGAACCACCAGGAACAGCTGCAGGCATCTATATATCACAGTGCGCCCAACCCTTTATGTCAAGCCTATCACTGAGTACACTAGACCTCATTACTCTCATTAGCTTTTACAGCACTTGGCTAGTAGAGCATTTGCATTTGCAGGGAGACAAGTGGATGGACTGCTGGTACAGTTTTAGCAATACAGTCAACATGCTATTTGAAATGCACAGCAAAATAAGGTTTGTTTATGTGGTTTGCACAGGCTAATGATGCGTATCTCACAATATCAAAGCAAATTATGCTGCTGTGGTGGAGCACAATATCTCTGAAATCACCTATTACTGTTTGGCTTGTTTCAAATCACGGATTTTGTCATATTTTCATTGCCTTAAAGTGACCGAAATAGAAACATTAGCATTAACTTCAAAGCAATGCACCAGCAAATGTTCTTACTAGTCCAAGCTTAATTTAGATAGTTTAACTATATGTAATGAGCTGATATCATAAAATCACCAAATGCCTGAAATGACTGGAATAATTTCACTTTATTTCATGGCAACATCTCATGTTTTTTCAGGACTTCTGGACACTACTCAAGACACTATTCGGAACAGAACTGTTATTAAGATATTACAGACCAACTGTCTCCCAGAAAAATTACAAACCAGGAGGAAGGCAGCAGCTTAAAGATATCTCTAGATAGCCTTAATATGTCAGAAACCAGCTGACATTTCAGTGTTCCCACTGTATATTTATAACAACACAAACCAAGCCATGCAGTAAATTCTCTACGCTGCCCTCTATGTATCCTGACAAGATGATAGCTACAGCTGTGACACTTTTCACAATGTAACAGGTCTAACCAGCACTATAGCATAAAGCACTGTCACTTTGATTCTGCATAGAGCTTTTGTCTCCCCAAAGATCTCTGAAATACATTTATGGTAGGGGTAATAAGCAGTTTTAAGTGCCACAGAGGACTGTCTTTGTTACAGTAACAGGCAGAGCTTCAGCTACAGCGTATATGCACATGTGGGTCTTCCCTACATAAATAAGCAGTGCCCACACCACCCTCTGCTAGTGTATGTGGGTTTGAGTGTGTGTTTGCATGAATGCATGCACTGCAGGCCAAAGTCCCAGAACAGCTCGACAAGCTTAATACCATTATCAAGATTTACAGCGATGCTCATGTGGGACTTATATCAAAATGGCTGGTGCAAAGCACAGACAGGGCCGATGTCCCAATTAGCGAGCCTGAGGAATGGCAGTACACACACAAACACACACACACAGGCAAGAGGGTCCACAATCCCTTTCTCATCTCTACGTCTCACTATCTTTCTCTCTCAGACACTTCTGCATATTCACTATCGCTTGAACGCTGTCTCACACACATGCACAAACATACTCCGCTCCCCCTCGGGACACTGCCTCTGGCCTTTACGGCAAGAGGAGGGGAAAAAAATGCTGAAATGGTGGAAATAAAGAAAGTGAGACCAAGACGGAGAATGAGCAAGCGAGAGAGAAAAGGACTGGAGCAGCATCCCAAACAGCTCAAAATTAACCAGTTACAGCTTCAAGCCACAAAGTTAACTTTGGCTACTGTGAGATACTTCTGATTTTAAGATTTAAAATCTGAAACGTTAAGGCGTTCCCAGATTATGTAGCTTCCATACAGTGACTTATTTTCAATCCTTTGCATTTTGGATTTCATTTTAAAAGATAACAATTGACTTATCAATGATTTAAGACATATATATGTAATCTTCAACAGATAAAGTGCGTGCAAGCACACATACATTGTCGGATTAGTTTCCTGAATGTGTATGTGCATGTATGTGACCGTGTATGTGTGTTTTCAGAAAACCAGGAAGAGCTTTAATGATAGACCAGAAAATGCAAACCAAGCATCTCCCTTTGTGAGTCTCAGAGAGACCAATTCAGCTACTGAGCCCGAGATGTGGAAAGCGCTGAAATGTCTGAGGTGCTTCGGAGGCTCAGTTCATTATAATAAACACACCAAATACTAGATCCTCTCAGTGTCAAATCAAAACATCTTGATGATTCATTATTGAGTGCCAAAGAATTCTGTAATTCGCCTTTCAAAAGAGCTTTGGGATGGAAACAAATGACCAATTTCAATATTGAACTGTCATGAATTATTCACGGATGATTGTAGGCCTTTAGGCATTGAAATTTGAGAGCATTACCTTGTGTAATATCAAAACTGCTTGTGATAAACAGAAATGCACAGACCTCAATTAATTCTTTTGAAGCCTAAAGGATAGCACTTAAAGTTAATAACATGACAAGATTTAAGCTTCATTCAGGTACTTTTCCTCAGCACTACATGTTGTTCTGCCGTAAGCCAACACGATACAGCAGCAGTGAAAACAGCAATCCATGCATCCATCTGTTTTCACTTATTCAATTCAGAGTTGCAGCTGGTCCCAGGTGTCATAGGGCGAGAAGCGGGGTACACGCTGGACAGGTCGGCAATCTATCGCAGGCTAACACAGACAGACAGACACACACACACACCTTTGGCCAGTTTGGAAACACCAGTTAACCTAACATGTGTGTCTCTGGATTTTGGAAGGAAGCTATAGTACCATGTAGACATGGGGAGAACATGCAAACCCCACACAGAAAGGCTCCAGGAAGCTACTGGTGCTAACCACCACACTACCATCCCACCCCAATAAAAAAGAAAAGTACAAAAACAAACACAAAACCACTCCAAACTCTCAATGAAAATTTTTAAAAATACATGGAAATGCTCAAATTTTTTTGAGTCATGAGCAAATAACTCTACACTCATTAATTATAAAAAGTACAAATACGTGCCAAATCTACACCGGTGTGCCATCTCGCTCTTATACTGAATGACAAAACTATCAACTATGAATGATCAAACACACCCTAACTCATGGCGTAGGTAACACTATTTTCACAATCAGATGCCACATTTTTGCAGATGTGATGCAGACATGAAATATGACTTAAATAGTTTTGCCAAAGCTGAGTCATTGACATGTAACGAGTCATTCTTCTCTCCAGTGTTTTCATTGCTTTTCTCTTACCCTCGTTGTCGGTCTTTTTAACCTCCATCTCTCTCAGTCAGTCCTAAATCCAGTCGGTGCCTTCCGTAACTATTTACATTTTACTAATTGTTTTACCCCACTGCATTTTCTCATTATTTTGATCAATACTGAGATCATGATTGTCGATTTTAGTGACAAAAATATTTTATTGCACTAACATTCAGTTTACATTCTTTCACGTTCATGTTGCGTGATACTTCTGCTAACGTATAAATCTTTGCATTAAAATAAAAGTGGCCCTCCTTATTCACCTAAACTTAGTGCATCTCTTGGAAGCAAAATGAAAAAAAAAAAATCATTCATTCATTACTTCATTATTCTTTGGCCAACTGGAATGTGACTGGTGATTTCAGTGCCTCTTGGCGAACTGGATGGATACACTGACGTGCTGTCGGACAACTCACGTGAGCAGCTGCATTGTATTTCTTGGCCTTCATTCACTCATTATAATGCAGCTTGTGGTGCATTTTCAGGCTGTTGAATAAGTTACTTGTGTTTCTTTCTGCAGTGGAGACAACTCCACAGAAACTCTCTGCATATGATTTGGTCCTATTTGCTCCTAGATAATACCTAGTTATTACTAAATATTAAGTATTTCCACAGTATTTCCAACCAGCGGATGATGATTATCCACTTTCAGAGACAAGCCCTTCGCCCTCTGCTGTGCCCGACATTTTATTTTTGCTGTAATGGTCTGTTATCTGTTGCATATTTATCTTTCAACATATTAATACTCATCCAGATTACGTGCAGCAAACTTCAAGCTGCACAGTGCAGGGAATAGCTGTGACTAGCACACACAGGTGATGATATGTTTTGCATTCTATTGGCAGAGCACGTATTTCCATTATCAGTCAGTCATGTTCAGTTAATTGTGTGAAGCCAAAGTGATTCATTGTGCCATCCTGCTCCAAAGTTTTGAACTCTTTACCGAGCCTCCTCTTTCCTTTCACCAACTGAGAAAAAAGAAATTAGTGAACAAAACTTAAACATTAAGTCTTCTGAAAGAAACAGTTCTTCCTTCCCTTTGTCTAGGCCAACTACAAACACACACCTTAACATCCACAGCTACATTTGTCACAAAGTCCCAATTGTATATGCAAACACACAGAGACACAAATGCATTCCTAAAGTAGAAAACAACAATCAATGTCAGCGAGTCACAGTTCAATAAGCAGACTAAACAGTGTTGCTCAATTATTACTGTCTTGTTTAACCAACAGCACAAGAACAACACTGAGAATCAATACCCTACCACGCAACAGAGTGTGTGTTTTATAACACCAAGGAAAGATGCGTGTGTGTGTTTGATCCACTCAATGGATCAGCGACAGGAAAAGGTCTTTGATGATTAAACGTCCACTTAAGCAGTCTTCGCAGATGTGGGGATGTGTGCTTGTGCGTGTGTGTGTTAACGTATTCTAAAAGATTCAACACCGAGGAAATGGTAAATCTGCCTTGATTGATTATCTATAGGCAAACTGGTTACAACATTTGGTCTAAAAGCCTGAATATAACCTGTTTATTTCCACAGATTAGAGAGTCTAGGGTTTAGAGTGCTGACCTCAGTGAATATAGCAGAACCCCAACCTGAAAAGGCAATAAAACACCTTTAGAACTTGAGCATTTGTGAAAGTCCTTTCATTTGCAATGCTCATATCAGCTAGACACTGTTAAAATTGGGAGTTTTTTTAATACAATAAATGCTGGATAGTTAATGCTTCTGCAGCTATTGCTATATCTTAATTAAGTGGGAACTATCTGCATGACAGCATGAGAAACTATCTTAAAATCATTTCAAATAACACACTCTAATAAGGCATAATTTAAGGCATCAGGTTATTCTAACTCTAGTTCTCTGACACTCAGGTCACTACATAGTCTGCATAACCCTGACGGCACCAGCCTGTCTGAACCTCAGCAGCATTTTGTGATCTTAACTCTGTGCTCATTAAATAATTCATCAGACACACACCCCATCTTGAAGACAAAAAGTGTTAGAGCTAAAACCTTAAAAGGGCTAAACGGTAGCAGAGCATCGTGAGGAAGAAACTATTTTTGGGAAGGTGGGTACATCTCATTCCCTTTAATCCTGGAACATAAATGTCTTTCAGCTGGGAATTAAATGATAAATATCACAGCACAAAAACTTAAACCTCAAAGTTCTGTGCCCTCAGTTTGGAGTGTGTTCATTTAAAGAAAATAAATTGTAATGAATATCATTTTATTCACAATCACCTTCATGAAAGGACCACATACATAACTGTCTACTGTGGGTTCTGTACAGTGTTCTGTGAAGTGTAGGTGAAAGGCTTTCTGCCTGTTGAGTGGATACCTTTTCTGTATCATGTACTGCTTCCTGTTCAACCTAGTGAGCCAGTTCTGTAAAATACTGCAGGTAGGAGCACAAAGTCAGAAAAAAAAAAATGTCAACTCAGAACTGACAAGTTTGTCATTAGCTGCAAGTTTTCCTTCATTCCCAAACTAAAATTAAACTTTTGCGAGTTGCAAGTTGACCCGAGGCCAAAACGGCAGCCCTGCTCTCATTTTCTGACAAGACCTCAGCACTGAGCGGAGATAAACCAAAACCCTGGAGGGACCCAGAGGAGGAAGCAACACAAATAACTACAGTTACAATACAAGGATTTGGATGAGCTAGAGGGAGCCGTGGGCATTGTCTGGCTTTAGTCAGCTACTTTCTGCTTCTTTTGAAACTGTTCCTTGGGTGTGGATGACATTTCTCAGAACAGAGAAGGGGGAAAAACACTTCAAATGTTTCCACAAAGTTTTCCTTCTTCTGGCTTTTGTTCAAAGTTTAAATCTCCTCTTCCCCTAGGAAGGAAGGAAGGAAGGAAGAAAGGAGAGAAGGGAAAAGGCTCAGACCAAAGAGGAGAAAGATGAGAGAGGGTAAGGAAGTGACAGATGCAAGACCACGTTAAAGAAGAACACGGACGGACACACAAGAGCGCTGAGGAAAAAGGAGGTTCTTTTCATGTGGTGAACTAACCCTGCTGTGACACTATGACATAAGCCTCACATTCATTCATGCGCTCAGAGAAAGTAACCCCATAGGCATGCTTTTGGCACAAATGCAACATGTAGAGATTACAGAACATACCATAATGTACAGTATATTTCAACAGCAGGCAATGATGCTGTAACTTTGTGAAGCTGCTACAGCTGCAAACTTTTGATTTGAGGTATATGTTCAAGCATGATGTGGCACAATTCTGCAGGGCTGATGGCAATGACACAGCAAAACATGAAAAAAGATGCACACAGAAACAACATTAATTGTAACATGATATAATGCCATATAATCGGGTTTAGTGAAAATGTATGCTCCCGTGTTTTGGTTTTTACTGTGCAATTAATGCAATAACTCAGGAGAAGCGCGCTTTTAAAATGCATAGCCATATTCTGACAACAAAAATGCAAAACATTAAATCGTTTTCCAAATACATCCCCAGCCAACTCATTGAGTTACAACAAATTTGGTACAAAGATGATTAGGCTGAGAGATAAGCACTTTGTGAGGATAATGGGGATATAATGAATTGTTACAACTGTACAGGTGGCTTTTCCCGCCTTCCTCAAACTCCAACTGCCAAAATATCAGACATGGTCCAAGACAGTGATGGGAAGTAAAAAAAACTGCCAGAAGCACAACTGCTACTGCATATGGAGACACAGTTTCTATCCACACTCCTATTTTAACTGCCAAATTAACCATTCAGAGCCTGTGAGTGTGTGTGTGTGTTGGCTGCCCTGCATTCAGACCCCCTTGTATGCTAGTGTTGAACAGGGTAGAGACACTTGTCCCTTAGTGTACTGTGTGTCTGTGTCTTTCTCCTATTATTGGCGCTCTGATTTAGCCACATGTCATTGGACACTGAGCCAGTTTGTGTTCAGAAAACCGTTACTGCACGACTACACCAGCTGTGCCTCAGGGAGGAGATGATGAAAAACAAAAAAAGAAAAAGAGTAACGAAAAAAGAAGAAACAGAAATATGCCTGAGGTGACTGGATGTGACTATCTCAAATCAAATTTGTTGGATCGCAGTCTTTGATTTGAAACACCTGTCTCGCATTGTGGCCTTTTAATAGTCTTCATAAAATCATGGCTTCTACTCATATGAGTCAGTTCTCCAAAGAGTCCATTCTATCACTGTGAAAAGAGAGCTAATCTGTGCCTTTGTTGCAAGCGCAGAATGAAACAAAGACTGTGTGGGCCCCCCAAACTACATGAAGACTCTAAAGCCACAGCAACAATCTGTCACACACGAAAAAATAAACAGCTCCTTGACCCAAAATGTCCAAATATAAAAGCAAAGAACTGAAGCTGGTAAGTGGTTAAAAAAAAAAGGAAAAAAGATAGCAATTATAAAATCAAGAGCACTGAAAAGATCCACAGCTCAAAACAATACTTTTAATTTTAATGGAAACCTTTATTGTTGCTGTCGGATCCTTTTATGATAAATCGGTAATCATTCATTAAATCCAACTTTTTTTCCATTAGATTTTTTCATAGATTTGTGGCTTAAAGTAGTTCTGAAGACCTAGAGTTCAGACTGAGCCCCTCAACACTAAGTTATTGACTATAGAAAAGCAGCACTGCAAATGCTTTGAGAAAACAATACAATGAGAACAAGGTTAAAGTTATCCTATAACAACCCCCCCCCCCTTCAGTGTTATTTAATACTCAAATAATTGACTGATGTTCAATTTGTTTTTCACTTTTTCCATGCAGAACTATTTTAGCTTTCCTCAAATAAAGCATGCGTAGGTGGCTGCGACCGTGTACAATTACATCTAGATTACATCAGCTGTCAGATGACAGCAGAGAGCCCCAGTGTTCATCCTACTTGACGCAGATCACAGATAATGATGCGACATTGCACTGTTTCATGACCAAATGTTTCCCACATTTAATTAAAACATATGTTTTATCATTAACATATCATTTTTAAGCATCTAAAATGACAATTTAAAAAAACGACTGAATTAGGGGAATTTCAAATCTTTGACTAAAACAATAAAACACTGACGTTTTAAATGCTGTCTAGTTTCAGAAATATGCAGTGCAGTATCTCCAAAAAGCCCGTCAAAATGAGTTAAATATTAATATTTAGTTAGGACCAGAATTGTGTTATATCATCACTTTGAGTTGCCAGTTTTGTCTGCTCATCTTAGAACTGAAATTTCAAGACAGTAAGAGACAGCACAATGTGTTTCTTATGGGTATTTTTCTTTTAAAAATTGTATCATATAACTACAGAAATACTTGAGGATAAAATTATGGAATGCCACCAAGTACAGTGCATACAATATCAAGCACAGGGTGTGGGCATAAAATTGAGAGAATGAGACATTTTAAGGTCAACCCAAGGAGAGGATTGTTGTGTTGTTGTCGATGTTGTTGTGGGGGTTTGTTTCACTTTTTTCTAAAATTTAATAAAAATCACTAAATCTTGTAATACACCCCAGCAAGCCTGAGAGTAAAAAAAAAAAAAAAAAAAAAAAAAAAAAAAAAAAAAAAAAAAAAAAAAAAAAGTAAAAAAAAAAAAAATGGGGGGGGGGGG
>VVHJ01007148.1:25161-37319 GCA_015107715.1 Tylochromis polylepis
GGAAAGGGCACCCCCCCCCCCCTCCCCCCCCCCCCCCCCCCCCGATCCCTAGCCTGTCTCACTCTTCTATGATCACTCTTTTCCCTGAAGAACAAAAGATTTCACAAAGCAAGATTTTTTATTTTTTTCCACAGTGTAAAGTCATTGTTCTCTCTCTTTTGTCTCCACTCTCCACCTACAAGTACCTTTCTACCTGTGTTCCTCTGGGGGAGGTGTTGGTGGAAAAAAAAATATGCTGTGTGCATGGATAATTCTGGAACATAACAATGTGATATTTCATCTGCACGTGCACACAAACACACTCGCTGGACACAGAAAACGTGCCTTGTCAGCGAAGTACTGCCCATATTCATTAGCCACTTAGAATGCTGTGTTCAAATGAATCAAAGTAAACTGCTTACACATAATCTTGTCACCCAAAGTAAAATATACCAGGTCTGTTATTACATTGGTGTGGAGCCAAAATGAGTCAATGGCCTTGCAGTACCATATGGGTGTCTATTGTACAGAGTATATTTGTGCATGTACAAATTTCTACCTACCACAATAAATGCTAACAGAATAAGCTGCTGTCGTTTCTGCACATTATTATCTGCGCATGTGTGTTATGTATTTGTTTTTCATAAGCCTACAAGGGTAACAGCACAGTGAATTACATCATGTCTATAGCAAGCAATACCCGACCAAAAGTGGTGTTTTTATACAACATGCACTAAAGCCCCCTTTTTTCTTTGTTTTTTTTTTGTTGTTGTTGGGTTTTTTTTTGTTTTACTGCATCCTACTGAATTACAATGTACTCTTTCAAGAAAGGCCTCTGTGTGCGTTTGTTTGTGTATACGTACATGTGCAAAATGCAAACGTAAGCCTAGGAGGTAAAAATTTGCAGTGGCGATTATAGTAATTATGGTTTCAGGTTTTTTGGATATTCTTTAGATGGACCACTAGATTACCAGGCAGTTTTGGCAAAGAAAGAGGGAGAGCAGGAAAAAGAAAAGAGTTACTATTGGGGGGGGGTTGGTGGACTGAGGGAGCAAGGGAGAGAGGAAAAGTTTCAGAAGACGGGGAGAAGGAGAGCAAGAGAGAAAGAGATCAACAAAAGGGGAGAAGAGAGAATGTAGTGGCGAAAGATACGAAGACGAGAGAGACTAATCCTTCAGGCAGCTTCCAAACGCTACTCAGCCTGCTCACTCGCTCCCTCCTCCTCCTTGTTCTCCTCCCCCCATCTCCCTCTCCACTCTCGACCAAGAGTTGAATGGGCTTTTACAGTGCAGCTTTGTTTCCCATCAAAAAGGAGCATGAATGTCAAATTCTCAAAAAAGGAAAAAAAAAAAAAGAGAGAAATAAAGAAAACACCTTCTTATACTGTTCCTTCACTTCCTTTCTCTAATCCAACACACTCTCTTTCATCGTTTCTCCATTTCCCCGTGTTTCCCTATGTTTCTCCTTTCTTCTCTCCTCCCTCACTCTCACGCTCTCAATATAGGACAATGCTCATAACAAGCTTTCAGCGGAGACAAAAAGGACCCGGGACCCAGCCTCGTGGGCCCCCTGTCGCAGCACGTCGTCTTTTCTCAATGGCAGCTTAATTACATATTCATGGCAACACAAATAAGACTCTCTTGCTCCAACACACAAACACGCCACTTGGCCAAAACACCCAACACCCATCTGCTGGTCGTGTGTCTGCCCTCGAGAAACTGTTCTTCCAAAAGAGAGCAACACATATGTGGAAGTGTCTCGCCTCATATTCGCGTGTTTGAAGGAGTGATACTTGTTTAATGCAGCCACACAAAAGTTTAACCACTGCAAACATCTGTGATATTGTCAAAAATAATTTATAATAATAAGATACACACATTTCAAATCTGCAGCCTGTCTTTAATATGTGTACCAAGAGCAAAAAAATGAAATAAAATCTAGAGACGGAGCAGACTGTAGCCATTAATCCAACAAACAAAGTGTCAAATACAGACACGGGAGGGGGCAAGGGATTAAGCTGAAGAGGCAGAAGTTGTTGGGTCCACCCCCCGCCCCCACAGGAAGATGAAACAAAGGTGTCTGCTGTAATCGCTTGTCTCCAATAAGTGAAGCTTGCTGCTTGTTGTTTCTGAAGCAAATAAACCAACCCGCGCTATTTACTGGAGGTTTTACAGTATCAAATAAAAAGAATATATAGACCATGAAAAGCCTCGGCTGCTGGCTGCAGACACAGGCAAGGCCTTAAAACAAAGAGATTCAGGGTGAGATTTCAATGAAGAGCAGCTGGCATAATGTGGAGCTCCATTTCTCTACCTGTCTCTTTCCTTCCTTTCAATTCCATTTATCTGTACTGGACCCGTAGGAGCGGGCGTTTGTGTGTCTGTGTGTGTCAATGTGTAGGCAAACTCTCTCCCTCTCTCTGGCAGACTGATGAGTTTCTGTGACCACACACTCACACAAAAAATACAAAATGCCCTGCTGCTTGTGGGCCCCGTTCGGAAGCACAACAATATGTTCACTGTTTTGGCCACACTCTAATTAAACTGCGTAAATCTAAGTAGAGAAAGACGCTGAGTGGTGAGAGACGGCAGCAGCAGGGGAAGAAAATAATCAAAAATGACAAAGATTTACAAGGCAAACAGCATGTCAGAGGTAGCAGATGGGAAAGAGGAAAACAGGACAGAGAATAGGAGAAATGGGGACATATGACAAGAGGGAAGAGCTGAGACATGGACAACAGCACAAAAATCTGTGGCCTGGCACTGGGTGGCAGGGATTCACCAAGTCCAACTGTTTACTACTGGGATCAGAAATGCAGAGTTTCATAAGCAGCAACTTAATCACAAAAGACCTTTTTTTAGCCTTAGAAAACAAATTCTGTAGGATATTTCTCTACTAAAGGTCATTCGCTTTTTTTGTTGTTTTTTTTACAACTTAACCCAATCTGCCCATTTGCAGCTAATTTTCATACCATTTCTGAATGTGGCTTTTTTTTTCCCCTTGCTGGTGGAGCATAATTAACAGATTTTAAAGATAAAAAATGGCCAAACAGGGTTATCATTTTTCACAGTGCAGGATTCCATGGGACCAACGGGAACTATATAGTAGGCCACTGATTGAGAACAAACGGCGTTTTCTCAGTACAACCACCCTACACACAGAGACACGCACACGGGCACAGACGCAGCTAGCAAAAACAAAAAGCCTGGAAATGAGAGCACCAAATGAGGCCTTAGGTTTCTCAGACCATGAAAAATTCATAATTCCAGATCTTTACATGAAACTCTAGAAGGAATTAGGCCTAACAGCGGGAGACGCTGGGAATCAGTTTCAGAATATTTCGCTCTCTCTTTTTCGTCTTTTCTCTAGCTCAGGCTGTCTCTCTCTCTCTCTTTCTCTCTCTAGTAAACATGCACACACACAGACACAAATGCACACAGCAGAACACAAGCGCACACAACCAGGGATGCATTCTTATGTTCCATCCTGGGTTTTCCCCTGCGGAGAGTAAGATACTAAATGGTGCAAGTGGTGTCTGGCGTGACGCAGTTTGTCGACACAGCCTTTTGAAAACCGCACTTCTTCGGAAAGACGGATTTCTTGTCTTCTTTCCTCAAAGAAAAACACGCCTGCAAAGTTCTCTGCTGCTACACAAACAACTCGAGTTCAGGCTCTTGATTCTTGAAATAGGTTGAGCTGTAATTGCTATGTGTTGATGTACTGAAGGTGGACGACATTTTCACAGTCCAACATAAAATGTACTCAGTGAATAGACGAACAGCCAAGGCCACAGGCAAGCAGGAAAGAAAAAAAGAAGGTCAGTCAAACCCATTCAGCAACTAACAGAAGACACTGACTGAAAGGATAGAGATAGAGAAAAGGTGGGTGGTAAAAAAAAGTCTCATCACTGGTCACACTTAAAGAGAGAGTCTATGAAACACACGGATGAGTAAGCAAGGATAAGTTGGTTTTTTTAAGAAAAAGGCAGAGAGGGCAAGGGAAATCTGCCATCACTAGGCTACTGCTAGCAGCAGGAGGGTCTTCGATACAAAACAACCCCAGACATAGTCAAAGACTTCCTTTCACACACTCCCGTGAACGCCTGTCCGCGCGCACAAACCATGCACATAGAGTATGCTCACACACACACACACACACACACACACACACACACAGAAAGCAGACAGAATGCAGCACTGTCTGACTGAAAAAATATCTTTCTGTGTGTGTGTGTGTGTGTGTGTGTGTGTGTGTGTGTGTGTGCACATGGCAGTATGTGTGACAGTCAGTCAGCTTGTCAAGTCCTAGTGGAGTGATCAAAGCTAGTACAAACCACCCAGAGAGATCTCCCTTCCTCATTCATTCATCCTTTCGCTTTCTCACTTTATCTCCCTCCATCTCTCTCTCCCCCTCTGATGCAGAAACGTCATCATATTTACCACACAGAATCTGTTCAACCAATTGCACAGCGCTGGCTAGAGCAGCATAGCCAATCAAAGTGGCCTATTTAGTTCCAATAATTCCCAGCTGTCCCCCAACAAGCACTGAACCCTGGATGGCGGCACTACACCATAGGACAGGGACATAGCATAATGGGAGACAGCATGGGAGCCCTGGCAATATTATAATGCCGAATGTGCACACACACAGACTGCAATGAAACACCACATGGGCTCGGAACTCTATGACAGTGCCAAGTTCACACAAACGCGCAAACACACACACTCCACAGGAGTTCTCTGAGACCGTCCCCAACCTGTCAAGTTTATGAATGCACACAGCTCACAGGAGTCATGTAAGACCAACTTTACAGTTCTGTACCAATGCATTCACATACATATGCAACTATGCGCCAACAGCTCTCTGTAGCTATAGAGTGCAGCTTTAACAAAGTGAGAAAGCATCCTGAAATAGATATGAATATTCAGTTTAAAGAAATGTGTAAGCTGTAGCACAACAAGCTGCCACACAAATGTGAACATCTACAACCAGCACCTAGCAACCAAACTCTGCAATATGACATGACTGAGACTGCAAAGTCACATAAAACAGAAATGTTTCATGCCAGCACGAAAAGTTGAATTGTAGAACCTAGCTACACAGCACCTAAGTCATCATGATTTAAAAAAAAAAAAAAGTAGACTTCTGAGATTTTGTGCAGGAATCATGACACCCATTCATTCCAGATCAAATGTAAGGAGGCTTAGCTAATGGCTTTAAAAGGCACAACTACTTGCACTCAAGCTGGCATGAGAGGATTTCAACTAACACTCTCCTCTGATTGTACTGTATGTGCACATGTCAGTGTGTGCACAAGCGCCTTTGTGTATGAGAGACTTCTCTACAGCCCAACACACTTTCTACAGTGCTGCAAAGCTAGGAGAGACACGACTGCAGGCCAGATTAAATGACTGAGAGCTAATAAATAAATAAATAAATAAATGAAAGGTTCATAATTAAAAGCTTAGGGGAGAACTAAATGTGAAGTAAAATGACTTGGATTGAACCCTTTGTGTGAAATAAGTGTACTCAAAATGGATTTAAAAGAAAAAGAAAAAAAAACTTCCCTCTATTTGAGAAACCTTGTAATTCAATACAATCAGATTTTAATCCAAAGCAGTGCCAGCATCATTCCCACAAACACCATCATCCTGAACATTGTTAGTCACGACCTCAAAAACAAACTCAGCTATTAAACTTCCCAAAAACCACATATTCCACTGTGGAGTAAAAACTAGAGGCCAACAACTGGCCGTAAGACATTCAATGATGCATGAGCAGCAATGAACGGCAGAATACTCTGGTTAGAACAACTGGATGTATTTTCCTGTTCCAAAGACCAAATGCACACTGGAACAGTGTTTGGGATATGAACGACGTTCTCTCCCACTGATCCACAGAGAGGATCGACTAGGTACACAAAGACCCCCCCCACACACACACACACACACACAGTTAGGTTGTGTTTGTGTGTTTTACCCCATTCAGTAGAACAGCTAATGAAGTGACTCCTCTCACACAAGGAAACAACTTCAGAGACACGAGCCAAGTTGTTTGTGAACAGTGAAAGACAAAAAAACACATAACAGCTAAGCCAAATGGATACGGAAGAGGCGAAGCAGAGAACTCTAAGGCTGTTTAAAAATGAGGGCAGAATGCGAGAAAAGCGACACTTTTCAGGACTGTGAAAAGATATGAGTTTCTTCTCCCTTAAAACGCATCAACAGTTTAAGTTTCCAATTATCAGATTTTACTATGAAAGTTAAATTGAGCCGCATATTGGCACCGAGGTGCAATTTATCAAAGGTTGGTGAAAGCCTGCTCAAATCGTGTCCCCTAAATTGCAATGTATCGATTTAACAGTAAACCAATGGAGAACGGTTATAATGAATGTTAGCGGCAGTTACTGAAATGCTGTTCCCCAGGGCAATGAGAGAAAGGTGGCAGCAACATCATGTCCAATTACTACCCAGATTCGGCACAAAAACCTGAGGCTAATCTGTAATGTCAATACTAATTTATGCACTACATCCTTGTGTAGCATATGACAGTTACTCTAGGGGATCTTTTAAGAGTTTTTCAAGTGGAACTATTAGTTGTATGACTGAGGGTGAAGATTCGCGTCAAGTCTTTATAAGAAACTACAGGATCATAGCTAAATAGAAGACGAACATCAGACAAACAAGAGCGGCTTTAAGAAGGTCAGCGTTAACAAGGTGGTGGTGAATAAAGCTGTGTCGTCAAACAGATGTGTGTTCCTTTTGGCGGAACACACATCTAGGAGAATATCCGGTTAAAAGTTGAGCTGCTTGCAGTCTATGACCCGCGACATTCTCCACAAACACCAGCCAGTGTGTGGCTGCTTGTCACTCTTCAGAAATATCACTTTAATATCCCTGTTATGCTTCACTTGGGGCGCATAGTAAGTAACGGCTCTAATACTCAGCACCGAAACATCTTTACATCATGTGTTTGCGCTATCTTTGGATTCTGGTTAATCATGCTGGGCTGATGATCTGCTGGCATTACAGTCCTCACTTTTAGCCCATTCCTTCTGCGTGCTTCCGATTTCGTTATGAGATCCGTAGGAGTGCAATTGCCTTTAACCTTCTGGCGGCGCAGTGTTCGTGACTTCTGATCGGTCTTTCAATCGGAGCAATGGACCTTCGTTAATTTTAACGAAGTACTGCGCAATTAATGCACTAGTCGCCCAATCAGAGATTCTCCAGCCCTGCCTACCCTTCACGGTTTTCACATTAATGTAACTGCATCTGCGCAGAGTTCATTTGCCCGCTCAGAACTGAAACAGAACTGGCAGAAAATCCCCGCAATACTCTGTTCCGATTACCCGCGAGGTCCCACGATGCTCCTTGTCAGTTTTGCAGTTATATTCCTATTTATCTGGTTCTCAATAGTAGGTCAAGTGCACGTTTCTCTGTGTATTAACGCTCATTTTTAATTCATTTTTCTAAACAGCAGGCTATCGTTTTCGGTCTTCCCAGATTAATTAGCCTATTAGTCGTATTTCCCTGGGAAGAACAAAAAAGTGGGCTGTGAGTTTAGGGGGCAAGAAAATGCGCATACACAGTTTACACATTAAGATGCTGCCCATATACTGGCCTAGTCTTCTGCTCCAAGTCAATTTAAATGGAAATACGGGGGGAAAAAGTATATCTCCTTGGCGAGGGAATACTTCTCTGGGTCTACTAATTGGCATGCCGCCCATACCACTTAAACGCACCTCGGCAGTGAAGGAGAAGGCCCATCACTTTCAAACGTGCAAGGTGTAATTAAAGCGCTTGACAGAAGACGCGCTCTAACGCCTTACCTTGAGCGACTCCTGCGTGTATTAGCACCAGGACAATCAGGATCCTCGGCGAGGCGCTCATTCTCACCAGGCTGGAGCCCCCGAGTACTATTCCACTTCTCTGTCCACTTTTACCCATTACAGGCAACGCGTAATACACATAAACACACAAAACTCCTCCGTCCACGGTGGGTGAAACGAGAACCCCCCCACCTCGTCCTCCACAACTGGATCTGATGGTTGATCAAACGTGTCCAAGACCAAAGCGGCTGCTGTATAACTTCTAGTCCCGATGTCTAAGTCCGTCTCAAAAGGCGCAGGGCGAGCTGTAATAGCAGAGGTGGAAACAGCCACGGGCTCCCTTCACTCGTGTCAGCGGCACTGCTGCCTTGCCACTAAGCTCTCTCCGTGCGTTCTCTCCTTCTCCACCGTCTCTGTTTACGCAGAGAGAAATGCCACCGCCCTCTGGCTACCATACGAGACTCTATTTCTCCCTCTCTTCTCTACTTTGCTTCCTTTTCCCTCTCTTTCGTGAACGCACACAAGAAAATACGAATGAAGATAAAATCTCACCTCGCGCGTTTCACTTTTAATGACACGTCTGCACAGAGTTGTGCTCGTGGCAGGTGCGTACTTTCACTCTAAAGACGATGAACAGGCTTTAAAGAACCTCGTATTTCCTCCTAGATGCAACAATTTAGGAGGGAGGGAGTAGTTTAACTTTTTTTTCTTTACTTTCTTGGATTTTTTTTTTTTATTGACTATCTATTGATTGCGCGTGTACGAGCTTGTGCGTCTCCAAAATCTCCCGGTGTGGAGCAAAGCAAGGATAGCGTTTCTCGAGAGTTTACCGACTAATGCCTGCCCCCTGACGGCCACGTCCGTTGGACCTGCATGAAGACATATCCGTGAAAGGTATAATTCAACAACAGCTTCTTTTATTGTTATTGGGTTAAACGGAATAGATGGATTGTTTGATATTTGCAAAGAATAACTGATTTATGTCTGTGATTGTGTGCTGTGCGCTTTCTGTAATGTTGTGACCCTCGGATTCAGTTGCTCTTCGAACTACTGAACATCCACTTCTTCGTGGTGGTGCGCATCATCTTAAAGCAGACTACTAGAAATAAGTGATAACTTGCCATAGACACGAATACAGGAATTTATTCAAAAATTAATGCCTGAATGTAGGATTTTATTAAAAGCAAAATGAAAGACTGTTCACCTTAAAAGGAGAACTCTTTCAGTGCCACTTCCCATAGATATGCTAGAGAATAATGAACTTTCAAATAAAATTATGCAGTAGCAATAGCCTCTTGAATTTTGCCCTGCAATACTTTAATAGTTCTGCATTTTCAGACTTTAGTGTCAAAACTTTTTTACAAGGTTACATCTAGATTCTTATTCTATTTTGTCAGAAGGACAACCAGGTATCATGTGCACCTTTAACTACTATACCAGTGTCACCTTAAAGTAGCTGAATAATAAGGGGGGAAAATGCTTAAGTCACTGACACACTCAAAATAAACTCTATACACATATCAGTATGTGTGTTTCCAGCACACGCATACACACACACACACACTTACAGCTACCATAACTCTCAACAGTGTTGCTGTGCAGTCATTTGAGCAGCACAGCCTGGATCATGCATTGTAAATGGCAATAGTAAAATATGCGCTTGGTGCCATTTGTCACCACAGCAGCCCTGCAGCTCAGTGACTACCAGTGGAAGTAGCTGCTACCCACAGGGACCTGTAAAAGCCTTTTTATTCTGCCACTTTATTGGGAATGGGAAAGCAATAAGTTACCCAAGAAACATATGGATCAGCACTTACCCCGGCAACAGTCAATGGAAAAGGGATTCTCACAGTTCCATGTGTCCATACAACAGATTTATATTTTGTATACTCATAGTCTGCCAGTGGCTTAAATGTAATATGTAAACAGGGTATTACGGCAGTTTTGGCAGCACCTCAGTAAATCTGGTAACATTTGCCTCTTCCTCAAAATTTCCTTTGGAACTACGTTCCCTCAGATTTGTTCATGAAAATGTGGAGGCCTCCAGCAATATATGTTTTGATTTCCCTGATTCTTTTGACCACATTTCTGCCCCTCTAGTGCCATCACTGCGTGAAGATGAAGGTGCGTGTTTGTGCATGTAATTTCCAGACCATAAATCGGGGTCTTTTTTAAAAAAAAAAAAAAAAAGGTATCATTGGATTCCTTCAGTCAAGTCAAGTTGAACGCATTGTGATGTCAGCCTTGCTCATACTGGATATTCTATCATTTTGGCTTTAACAACAAAGATTAAGAATTTATACAGCCCTCTTGTTTCCCATGCTTTACCAAAAAGTAACAAACATGATCCTGATTAGATGAAGTTTTCCAAAATTCATATGGATTTCTGATTTTAAGTTTTAGTCTGTCACAGACTCAGGACCCCATTTTCAGGAGGCAAAAATGAATAATAATAATAATTTGCAGTTAGTATTCGGCCAATAGGGAGCGCTGCAACAAGCGTGTTTGATTTAAACGAGGCTCAATCATGTCAGCTTTTCTTACAGCCTGTGAATATTTGGATCGTACTGAAGGTTTCAAATTTTTTCTTAATGAAAAACCTGATTTAATTTGTTGCAGCCACTTTTACTTTTAACTTAATGAGATGCAACTGATATAATAAATGTCCCAGATTGCTGCTTGTACTAAATTTTGTGACTGTTATTTCACTTTATGATTAACTCCTCCACGTAAGATGTAAGAATTAAGACTGTGTGTGTGTGTGTGTGTGTGTGTGTGTGCACGCCGCGCCCTGTCAGCTTCAGGGCCTAAATCTGTAGCTCCTACAGGACTTTGTCGCATTGTCCCTGTCTCCTTTTTTTTTCTTTGAATAAGAGGATCATCAAAGACAATCCAACATCACTATATTCATGTTTTTCATCATTACAGAACTAACGACACTGCGTCTAGAAAGTTGAAGACATTTCCCATTGGTTGGCTGCGCCTGTAACCCACAGCATCAAAGCGGCTGCGATAATGAGAGATGGAGACAGCACTGAGGAAGACTGGAGATGATATCTTGATAATCCAGAGAAGAGGCTGAAAGAAAGGTGTTTTACCATGTAGAGCCTTTAAAAAAAATCTGTTTTTAACATCAGTACTGCTTTTAGTGTTGTATGCTGATATGTGCAACTTTCTAATTAGTACCAGGCATTTTCAGTCTATATTTCTTCATGGTTCTTAAAGAAGAAAGGTTCCCCTTTTAGCAGCTACTTAATTGCTTTTGCTGCTGAGAGTTAGATGAACAGATTGATAAGACTCATATCTGGCCAAATGCAGTAACCGCTTGGTGTCTTGTTGTCCCTATAAGGTTGCCTGGCAACTAAAGAAGACTACAAAATGGTCCCTGTACAAACAACAACTTGAGGTCTTTATATTTCTGCACAGAGAAAAAATCAACAAATGCTACTGATGTTTAGTCTCTGTTGCCTTTTCATAGTAAGTGGTTTCTAGTCTCCATTGCTTAGATGAGGCAGCGAGCTACTGGCTGCAGTTTCATATAGAGTGAAAATAATTGGTTGTCTTGTGGCGTAGTGTGGAGTTCGAAACAACATTCAAAATCCCTCCCCCAAAACCTACCCCCAATTGGAATGAGGTGATGGGATTGTTTATCTCTGGTTTTTGAAAATTTATGAAACTGACAATTCTTTGAGCTCATTTCATGCTATTAATGAACATGAAGTAGCATGCAAAACTTTTTACTCCATATACAGTCGTGGCCAAAAGTTTTGAGAATCACATAAATATTGGAAATTGGAAAAGTTGCTGCTTAAGTTTTTATAATAGCAATTTGCATGCACTCCAGAATGTTATGAAGAGTGATCAGATGAATTACATAGTCCTTCTTTGCCATGAAAATTAACTTAATCCCAAAAAACCTTTCCACTGCATTTCATTGCTATCATTAAAGGACCTGCTGAGACCATTTCAGTAATCGTCTTGTTAACTCAGGTGAGAATGTTGACGAGCACAAGGCTGGAGATCATTATGTCAGGCTGGTTGCGTTAGAATGGCAGACCTGACATGTTAAAAGGAGGGTGATGCTTGAAATCATTGTTCTTCCATTGTTAACCATGGTGACCTACAAAGAAACGCATGCAGCCATCATTGCGTTGCATAAAAATGGCTTCACAGGCAAGGATATTGTGGCTACTAAGATTGCACCTAAATCAACAATTTATAGGATCATCAAGAGCTTCAAGGAAAGAGGTTCAAGTCTTGTTAAGAAGGCTTCAGGGCGTCAAAGAAAGTCCAGCAAGCGCCAGGATCGCCTCCTGAAGAGGATTCAGCTGCAGGATCGGATTGCCACCAG
>VVHJ01007149.1:7314-18188 GCA_015107715.1 Tylochromis polylepis
TGGCATTGTTTCTTTCTGAGATACTATCCTATTTTTATATGCTGCTTTGTCAGTAATTCATACAGCGTTGGGGTAACATATTACAAAGAACTCCATTAGTATAATCATACATTTGCCTTGAATCTATTAAACACGTAACTGGGCATTTTCACCACTTTTTTTTTCCTCTGTAGTGGTCTTTGGGATGGTTTTCACTAACTCTTGATCTGCGGTTATGGGCTATTAAATAGTATAAAGGAAAGATCTTGTATATTGTCCTTATTAGTGTTAATGTGAAACATGTTAGGTTTCACAGTACCCTGCTAATTAGTAATTATGTAACAGTGTATCTCAGGTGATATCGCTGGTGAAAAACTAAAGCATTAAACCAACAAAGCAAAGCTTGTCAGTAGGAAGGGTTGTCAACACAGCAAAGAACAACATTACTGTCAGCAAAGAAACAAAGAGCCACTAAAAACTGTGCTGAAGGCAGCTCACTGGACAAGAAACAAACTTTATCTCATTTTTTTTTATTTTTTTTTAACAATGATTAATAAAACATGTCTCATAATTGCACTCCAAAGCATCAGATCATTCACATGTACACAAACAAATCGATTTCATGTCACCTGCACCCTGATTGGACTCAAGCAGATGTGTACCATATGGAGATTTTAGGCTAAGAGAAGAAAAGTAGGTATTTCTGTAAACTTTTGACAATGTGAACGACACAGGGCGCAGTGGTGCAGTGGTTAGCACTATCACCTGACAACAAGAAGGGCCTGGGCCAGCAGTTTGTGCATTCTTCATGTGCCTGTGTGGGTTCTCTCCAGGTACTCCAGCTACCTCCCACAGTGCAAAATACATGCTTGTTATGTAATGCTAGGGAAAACAGTTGTTAGAGACCGTGCTCTGACCATGTGCAATAAACTTGTGATCTCATTGCCTTTGAAATGGTTGCTCTGAAGATGAGGACCAGGTCTGTGACCACTTACAGTCAGCTGCCATCTTCAAAGCAGCTTTGGTACGTCAAGATGGTGATAAAATCAGTCTGCTTTGAGTTTGTAATTGAATTGGGTCAAGTTGGCAATTACACACAATCTGCTTTTGACAACTGGCAACAACAAAAAAACAAAAATCCTTTCCATCTACATTACTATTTACAATCAAATTACAGCCAGAACATCATAGATCTGAAACAGAAATCCAAAAATTCCTCCACAAATGATGATGTAGTTGCTACAGGATGGCTATTTAAGTGACATAGGTGCTCGGCAACCTTGATTTAAAAAAGGAATATAATCAAAATACAACAAGTAGGCAACTTGAGTCAAGTCCTCTACTGCAAAAAGAAACACCACAGACGAGTTGTGCTCATCAGCACAAATTGATTCAAATCGTTTGCAAGCCAATCTGTCTCACAGTGATTACAGTCATTCCAATTTGAACTCCATTTTGGAGACATGTTGCCTGCAACCAAGGCAGTCGCTTTGCAAGTTGCTCACCAGAACTACTTGCAATCAGTTGCTGAATGCCAAAAATTCAAGGCAGTCTGTAGGCAGCCACCAATTTTCACTAGTTGCAAGGAGATTGAGCACCTATTTTTGGTCTAGTGTGACTGAGCCATTAATTGATGCTAGGATTGACTTAAGTGGAAAGAAAACGAACTGATGGATGGACAATTGTAGGTCAAAACGTGAACTTTTCGTTGTGACTAACTGAATTGCAAATTTTAATCTTGTTGATGTAGCCACATGATTATGGTAAATACAGCACTAACAACTTTCAAATTTCTTAAATCAAAGGAAGACAGTTAAAAGTAATGAGAATGACAAAATCCATGAATATTAGCCGTTTTCATGCTGCATTATCACACTTATGCACACAGGATAAGACATGCTGAGATTTAATGATCCCTTTGGGGAAATTAACCATACAAGTATGTTTAAACTTAAAAGCAAATACATAAACACCCACACACACCCACGCATAAACATAGTTCTTATTTCTGCTTGCCTGCTTCTGATCCAGCAGGCCAAGAGACGCCTCTGTGTCCTCTCTGAAAAGTCAGTTTATACAGCCTCTGATTTATGGCGCTGCTGCATGCAGCCAAAACAACGTCTCTGACCTCTTTTCCCACAGTTCTCTCCTCCTCTGTCTGTCAACAGACGTTGAATAGAGATTTTTTTTCTTTTTTTACAGTTGGTGCAATAGCAATAGACCTACGTGTGTCACACTGTGTTTGAAAAACACATTTTGGAGGATGCTTTGGCATACTTTGGTGCTAGAGTGACAAGACTTTATGCATACCACCACACAAACACACCCTGAAAGCTTTGATGACTTTAACACCATTTATTATGTATACTGGTGAGTTATCAGAGCTGATCTAAATTGCACTGATGCAGTAATATCTGTGCAGCGGTTCCCTTGAAGCTAACTATGAGGAAAACTGAATATGATTTTGTTTTAAAGAAAAGCTCACAAATTATCATGAAATCAGCTCCACTTTTGGACCTGAGTATGAAGGAGAAAAAGTAAATGAGCATGGGAATAGAAAGAATATCCGCAGAAGGCAGCCTCACAAACAGTAATAGGCAATGATGAAAAAACAGAAACAGGTTTTGAATGAGAAGCAAACACAAGCTCCCGCAGGAATAGAGAAGCATTACTACTGTGAAAAGAATGCACGTAATTGGCAACAGGCATATCAGATCTAACAGGTTAAATGCTCCAAGACCCAAGCAGTCTTGTAAAAGGATGTCAGATGTGTTCAGTAAGCCATGTAAAAGGGTTACAGTGGGTAAAAACACAGGTCAAGCAAATCCTAAAATGAGCAATCAGCCAAAATATCAGCAAAAGAGAATATTAATGCTAAAACAAGAAAGCACAGTGAGAGAGGTCTGAAGCAGTAAAGCTAAAAAGCAACATGGACCAATTGGCAAGATAAAGAAACATCCTCTATATATACACATACTGGGATTACATGCATATGACAATTTATAGAGGGGATGCATCATAAAATTTCAAATCTTCAAAGCTTGAGTTATTGAAATTATATCTTATGGAAAACTCATCTGGTGATTACATGAGTAAATGAGCATTTGGCTGTGATTTGAGACGGGAGAAAGATTTCCCACCACCACTCACTCACTGACGCCCAACACCCCTCCTGAGTCCTCCAAAGTGCTCAGTCTTGAGCCATTGTCTTAATCCGATGCCAATTGTTTCCCAACTTCTCAGGATCCTTTTGGAGTTCTCTGCCATGTATTCTTTGGCCTGCCTCTTTTTCTCCTCCCCTTTGGATTGACGTCTGGGCTTGTCTGGTGATGTTGTTGCCTGGTTTCCTCAGTTTATATGCTATCCATCTTCAGCTTCTTCTGTCTGTCCCTTCTTTTACATTTATTTGCTTCGCATTTTCAAATAAGTCATGATTGATAGATCATAAAAACTTTCCCTAGATGGCTGCTGATGAAGGTCTTTATCTTATTGATGGTAGCCACTGTCGTCCTCCAAAACAGATAGTGAGGCCAAATCAGCAAAATTCAGGTCTTTCAGTTGTGTCCACTGGATTGAGTTTCTTCTACCTTTTATGGTTTTCTTCATTACCCAGTCAAACACTAATAGGAATAGCAATGGTGAAAGTAGGCATTGTTGTCTCACCCCAGTCTGGATTTCAGACAGGTTAGTAAACTGTCCTTCATGAATTACTCTGCTATTCTTGATGAGGTTAACCAGCTTCACTAGCACTCCATAGTTTCTTAGCAGTTTCCACTAGGTTTCCCTGTCCACAGTGTCAGATGCGTTTTCATGATCCATAAAGTTCTGTACATACTCTGATTCCACTCAGTTGACTGCTCAGTGATGATGCGCAGGGTGTCAGTCTGGTCGAGACATGTTTCATTTTTTTTGCTTTGTTGATCTCTTAGCAGAAGATCAACAGCAACCTTCAGTCAGTCCTCCAGTCTTCCTGTGCATCTTCACCATTTCTCTCCCTTTTGTTCTCTCTCTCTCCCTCTGTGTGCTTGCTGTACTAAGTTTTGATGTGTTTACCTGCCTTACAGGGATCCTCCTGGGATCTCCATCCTCTCCTGGACGCACCTGAATCACTCAAGCACCTATGGATCATCTGGAAATCAGCTGTTTGTTATTTAAGCAGGGACCTGAGCTTCAGTCTTTGACTGAGTGTTGTCTAACAGTGGTAGTATTCATCTCACCTCTCTAAGACAGTGTTTCAGTTTACTTGCTGAAGCTTTCTAATGTGTCTTTTTCCTGTGCCTAAGACCGCCCAGCGGAGTTCTGAGAGAGTGTTTGTTGCTCGGCCGAGTTAGGAGATTCTGGTCAGGAGACTCAGAGGATCGGCAACTTGGATTCACGAACCTTCCTCACATTGGATTTTGTACATATTTGGCTTTTGAACTGAGCACTTATACAGCGCTATCTGCACCAACACCGTATATAAACCCACCAAACTTTCATTCCTGCGAGTCCTGCGTTTGAGTCCGGCCAGACAAACCATGACAAACAGAATTTTTAAACAAAAATGTTTTCTTCTATTTCAAATGTAGTTTAAATAAAATCTTGACCAGGGACCCATGTCCATGTGTTTTCATTTATTGTAAGTGAAAACACTCAAAACACCAAAGCGGTATGAAATCCTTTGCAATGATCAGCATCTCTTTGTAAATCAGAATGTCCTGCAGAGTTGAGGCTCATTTGGGTACATTTTGCAGGAGGACCACATGGGTGCTAGCCAATGCTGGCCAAACAGAAAAGAGAGGGAAGCCAAGACTGGACCTCAGAGATTCTACATGTAGATGGGGCGTGAGAGGGTCATCGGGAGTTATGCCGACCTCAAAGTTTGGATGTCTACACCACCCACTCATTCACTTCTCTTTCTCCTGATCTCTTGCCATCACTTTCCCTTTGGTGGCGAGTTCTTTCCGTCTCTGTCTCCACTGTCATTTACTCTCAGACTATCCATCTGTAAACAAATGCACGCATATGTGTCCATAATTACAAGCGTGCACAGCCAAACATCACACCATCACATCAAGGCTCTCATCAGAAACATGTGTCCTGGGCGGAGACCCCTTAGATCCCCCAAACTAATACCAAGTGCTGAAAAACTAATGAACAACAAAAATGAAAAAGTCTTAATTCTGTTTCCTCAATCTTGCCAGCAGATGTGGGGGAAAAAAAAAAAAAACTCAACCCCGCATCACCTCAATTTCTCCCCTCAAAGAGTGAGCAGATTTTGCAGAATTACTGGAAATTACATGTTGAATTAAAAGCCCATATTATCTAAAAACAGAGGGCCTGTGACAGAGACAGTGTATTATGGAGTGCTGGCAAAAGCTCTCTGTTTGCTTAACTGCTCTTGCCACCCTGCATAATCTTGCATTACTTTATTGTTTCAGTAAAATAGCTTTTCTCCCTGAGCTTTTCTCTTAATCTCTCAACTTCTTTTTAAATGGATGGCAAAAGTGAAAGATAAACACACTTTCCAGCAAAACCATTAGGCTTATTTTTCTTTTCTTTTTTAGGTCCAACAACTTTTTGGACTTTTTTTTAACTCTTCTACTTTTACATGACTTTAAGTTTAGTTTCTCTGTAGAAATTCTCCCAATTAAGGTCATGAGTGGCCATCCAAACTGCTGATTGCACAGAGACACTGACTTTATGCTCACCCAACCACACAGCTACATACTATGCTAGCCTTCTTATACACACATTAAGCTGAACGAGATGCTGGTGCTTGATTTGTGCTGCCCACAACTCGTGTTTCAGTTAATTCAGAGTCCACTGAATCGCAAAGTGTGTTTACGTTCACTCCAGTGATGCAGCTAAAACTTCAAGTAAGGCGATACTCCAAATAGCATTCAGGTAAACGCCTCAGATTGTGAGAGCAACGTGAGCTGGGTTTGTTACTTTTTGTCCAAAAATCTGGTGATCCTGTGATTTCAGCACACATGCAACTTAACTCATGACATAAAGCAGACGCTCAACATTGTGTTTAATAAAAAAGCGGAATGGATGGAGGTGAAGGAAAAGGAAACATTGCTTTCCATGGTGACAGAAAACCAGCTGTTGCAACACAGCACAAGTTTTTGTAAAACAACCCGAGCAACAAACACAGCAAAACCATTCAATTTTCCTGTGAAATGGATTGTAGTATTAACAGCAGACTTGCATGTCTGACTGAGTACCTCACAGCCCGTGTAAGCCTGAGGTATTAGAGGAGTATTGGCATTAACTAAAGGCATTAAGAAAATTTTGAGTTACTTTTACTTAAGTATTAATTTCTTTACTGTGAATACTTCACCATATTTCCCATTGAAAATACACTAATATGGTACATTTATCTGACAGCTCTGGTGAATAGTGAATAGTTCTATCATACTGCACTGGAAAAGTCAGGTTACTAACCCAAAAAAGGGTTTACTAAGTAAAGCTAAGTACACAGTGATAATCACCTGCAATGTTTCTACATCAGCTGACTTACAACCGGCAGTATGAGATGATTTGTGAATAGCTTTAATCAATACCAATGTTTACTGTGACATACATACATACATACATACATACATATCTATATAGATATCGATATCTATCTATCTGTGTTTGTGCGTGTGCGTGTGTATAGATATAGATAGATAAATCAAATTATAATTCTCTTGTTTTTTTATTTATTAGTTTTTACTTTACTCCTGTTTGTTTTTCCAGGTATGCATCTCCTGGATTATCACATTTTACTTGGATTTTGGACACACTGTGTTTTGGGTCACTGCTCTTGGCACTCTCTGTTGAACATGTTTTAACTTGAGCTGTCCCTGGCATGATGTCAGTGTCAGATAGTAAAGAAGATTCAGCTGTGCTCCAAGGGAAATGTACGCAGCCGCTTACAGGGTGTTTTCACCCTAGCATGCCTCATTTGCTCTTGTCCCTTAACACCCTGCTCTAATGCAACCAAATAGGAGAAAGGAGAAAGTAAATAAGGAAGGGAGTGAAGTAAATCTATCCATCAGTGTGAATGCACATGCTAAATGGCTTTCTACCATTAACCTACAGTGTAGATAACAGTTAACAGGCCTCTGCTCATCTAATCTACCTCCCGACTCCTTTGACCACACCCATTTATTTGTGCGCCACAGCAACATGTTGGGAAACTGAATTACTGGAAGTCTGATAAGACAGAGCAGCAGCAAGTATAACATCTGAACTTTCCAATTTGGCAATTATATTTTATGTCAAACCACTACAAACATCAGCGCTAGCAGCACCCTAGGCCCTTTTCAAAGGACTTGAAAAGATAAGTTTTTTTTTTTTTTTAAAGATACTGTGAAACCACATCAGTGGAATCTAAATGGTTACGTTCTCACCTAAAAAAATCTAAATGATATTATTTGATTCTGGCTCAAAATGTCACCCATCAATGTTAGCTATGCTAAAATAAGTATTTTGATATAGCCAAAGAAAAGAGCGCTCCCCGGGGTCCCAGCAAGATTCTCCAGGTTTGTTCGTGCGTTCGTTCGTTCGTTCTATGGCACTGGGCACCTTGCGGCACCTATCGCAGGACAGACTGGTCAGCTGATTCTCCATTTCAGCCTTCAAAGTTCTCATCTAAATCCCCCCCAGTACATATTGCCATCTGTCCAATTATCAAAATTAGAGACAGTAAAAGGCATGAAGAACAATCCTTATACATCATTTTCACCATCAGCAACTGTAAAGTACTAAGTGGGCACAAAGTTTAGACTTTAGTCTTCAAGCAACACTGCAAGTATCAGAAAGTTTGAGGTTGGTCTAATCAAATGTACTGTAGGTCAATAATGTTATCAACAGTGTCTAAATGTTTGCCAGTGTATAAGCAAAACTTGCTGTGCTGCAGCAAGAGTTGAGTTTTTCACGACAAATGCAACTGACAGGAGTTGCATTTGTCAGTCCAATATATCGCTGTGGGGCATGTGGGGGTGTTTGAAACTATGTTTAAGTGTCAGACATTGTGTACATTTTTATATCCTGAGTTCAGCTGTACATTTGCTGTGTGGGTGGACCGAGATTAGTCAGACAGTGTCAAGAATGTGATTCACAGGACAGAGAACGTTACAAAAGGACAAAGAAAGATCATTTATATGATTGGAAAGTAAGCAGGATATAGATTTTAGCTTCCTGTGGCTAGAAAATGAAGTTTACTACATCAGTTGAGCTGTTGCTCTTTCATAAAATGATTTTTATTGCAAATACTTGATCCATAATTGTTGTGGTCTGTAGTAATTTGTCCAATCGTATGAAACAGGTAATCCCGATTTTTTTCCTGTCGTTAATGTCTGCCCCTGTGCTGGGGTTTCCTGCTGCTCTCCGAACCTCTGGCTTTTTCTCTCACTGTTTACTTAGAAGTGCATATCATTACTGCACTCCAGATCTACCCTATATTGATGATTTAGGTAGTGAGTTTCTCGGTGGAATCAGACAACTTTCTCCTCTTCCTGCTCCCCCACAGAGACCCACACACACACACAGATTTCCGTCTTTACTTCCACAGTCATCCTGTGACTCAGTCAGCTCAGTAAATCCAGTCTGTCTAATCGATTAGCCATCTCTTTCCACGCACCTCCCCTAATGTTGGATCTCCGAGAGCCCCCGTGCTTTCAACCTGTTCGGTGCTGATAGGCCACCATAACCCTTCTACATCATATTTGCTGTAGAAGACATCGACTAAAAGGTAACGTGATAATGTGTGAAAGTTGTAATGAACTTGTGCCTAAGGCTTTCTTCAGCTGCCTTATTGGTGAGTTTTGTACAACTGATGGAGAACAGTTCGTGATAGAAGACCAGGCCCTCAAAAATTGATTCATGAGGCTGAAGAAGCCACTGAGCTAACACAACAGCTTACTAATTGAGGCCGCTGTCTCCTCTTGAGCTTTACTCCCATTTCTGAGGTACATCCCCTTTGTTTTCAAAGGATGAGCACCACTTTAAATATGCATCTGTTAGAAAACTGTCCCACTTTTTTGGTGACTATCTTTGAAGCGTCCTTTCTTTTGATAACAAACGAGAAGATAAAAGAAAATAATTAGCATAATTGAGTCATCTGTATGTGATAAAGGCATTGAAGTAAACAAAGATCAGTCAAAAACTGTTAATCACATTAAAAAGTGATACATAATTAAGTAATGAATATACATTTTGGTGCAAAATCTGCTAGTTAGGGACCTTTCCAAATTGTCCACATAACCGATAACCGAACTTCCACGTTCCCATGCTGTAAAGGGAAAGACCCATTAGCTTTCTGTCAACCCTGACGATTGTGGTCACTACGGATCATCCAGCCACAAATCTAATATGCATTACACAACAGTTTGTCAGGGGTCCATGAAGTGGATTAGTGCTAACAGGTCAGCTTGGCAGCAAAGACAGTTTGGAGAGGCAGCCAAGTGCTTTGTATCAGATTAATCTTTATTAAAGGCGGAAACTAACTGTTGTTTTCAGTGAAACAAAGACATACAACCAAAGACAAACCAAAGGGCTTTCGTTTCATTCATTGTAATGAATGAAAAGGACCATGTGTGCCAACAAATACTTTTCACTCAAACCATCTATAGCAGGGGTGCCTAACATAAGGCCTAGGGGCAAGAACCGGTCTGATAAAGACTCCAATCTGGCCCATTGGATGGTTTTGGAAAATGTGAAGGACTGCATATTTCCCTAACGACAAACACCTCCCCCATGGTCTTTCGTACTACACCAAACAATTAAAATGACAGAACATTCTTGTTTTTACACTATGCACTAAAGAAATTTCAGTTTTTAACGGGTCCACAATAAAAAATAAAAAAAGAAATTGTATACATTTATTTCAAACAGTTTAAGTGCAAAGAATTGTGCTGACGGATTTCTTTGATTGACTAGAACAGCATTTCTTTATCATGTAGAAAAACCTTGAAGCTGTATGTGGCCCACAATGTAAAATGAGTTTGAAATTGCTGATCTAGAGTTTCAAAGTAATATCAGCTTGCCTGGTTGCATTTAAAATCTGTTATCACACATTTATTGTTGTCTGATTACAGAAACAGAAGACCATGTAAATAATTAAATGATTTAAAAAAAAAATAGTCCCATTGATCACAACTAAAACAAAAGTTAGATTTATTTTTTTTTAGAAGGCAAACGTTGTATAATTAATAATTAATCTAAAGTCAGTCACTGTAAAGATGGACAGATATCTGTAATAGAAATAGGTGTGGTGTAGAAGATATCCTCACACCAGCTAGAGTGGCAGCAGAATCCAGCAGGCATCATGAAGCCAGAAATGTCCCTACCTCTAAAACTGAGGAACAATAGTTCTACTTGGTGAAGACTATAATTGTGAATCCAGTAGTTTGTGTGTCCAGTTATGTTTACATGGTCTAAAATCTCAAAAACATCTGACTAATTCACGCTGAAGTGATGAGGCTGAATCAGGACAATTCTGAGGTTCTACTTTTTAGTTCTAGGTGATCTTCTGTTTCACTTGTTGACCTGTTTTCAGGTTCTGACATCTTTTTTCAATGTTTAGCCTTTGGACAGAGCTTTGAGAACATGTATGCAACTAGTAAAAAACATTTAAGAAACCTGACAACAGGGGTAGCATATTTTTTAAACAGTAAAAATGTCACCATATTGGTGATCTTTGGAGTGTAAATTTAATTTTCTATGCTGTATTTTATAAAGATGTTCAACATACCCCCAGTGCTCAGGTTTGAAATGCCAAGAGGATTTAATGGCACCGATAAGTGAGGTTGGTGTATTAAGCTAAGTCCTTTGAGTGTTGCATTTCTGTTTCAACTATAATTTGTGGGATGTGGAATTAAAGTATTACAAAGACAAAAAAAAAAAAAAAAAAAGGAAGAGGA
>VVHJ01007159.1:2181-15741 GCA_015107715.1 Tylochromis polylepis
CGTGTGATGATGGGGCTCAATGGAAGTGAGATATGGGAACAGATATCAGGAAAGAGGGGATATCTAGAGAAAGGGAAGAAGTTGGCAGGGGAAGAGAAAATGAGAGACGTGGGGTGTGTGTGTGTGTGTGTGTGTGTGTGTGTGTGTGTGTGTGTGTGTGTGTGTGTGTGTGTGTGTGGTGGAGACTAGCAGAATGGGAAGGGCATCTGAGAGTCAGATTTAGGGAGGGATAAGGATACAGGCATGGAAGCAGACTGCGAAAGAAATGCAAAGGAGGAAGTGGGAAAAAGAAGAGAATGGAGAGAGTGAAACTAAAAAAGGGGGGGGGAGATGAAAACAAGATGAGGGAAGGTCAGTTTTTTAAAATTCTGACAGAAGTGTCTCTGAGTGACTCTCTTGAGGATTCGATATAAAGTATATACACATAAACTCTCTCTCTACCTCTCTTTGTTAATGTTTCATGGCTTCCATTTCCAAGATTGCATCTTTCAATTAAGACTGAGATGGTAGTCTCTTGGTGTGTGTGTGTGTTTATCCGTGTGTGGGAGGGTAAAGGTTGGCATGAATATTCATTTTAACAACAGACAAAACACTAGTAACACAGGACAATTATCTTGTGTAAAGTAAGGAAATACAAATTTAAGCAATGATGCCAATCAGCAATAAACAGAATCTAGCAAATGATGCTGGTTAACACTGTGTCTGCCTGGGTGTTTCAGCCATGTTTTCCAGTCATTAATGGAACCGATGCACTGGTATCTGCACAGGCAACACAAAAGCACACATTTTATTTGTACTTGCAAGCCTATAAGTGGGCAGAATATCCCTTTCAGGTGGAGTGAGTTGCTTTATAGATTAACATCCTCAGATTTAGAGGGAGTCTATTAAAAACAAAAAAACAACCTAAAAAGCAAACAAACCCCGATGACCTGTAAACAATGAATGATAATTTATTAATAAAAATGAATGCTATAAAATGTTATTGCAGCACAATTGATTGCTGTGCAGGGTAGAGGGTATCTGCTCCTGAGACCTTTTTGAACAATTCCATCAAATGTTTAATTCGCTGGCTGTGTTTGAAGTTTTACAGCATCAGAGTTCACAGAGTGGTTTTCACATGAAAACCGGGAAAGATCTGACACCTGAATGAAGAGCATTACAATCAAAACAACAAATTATTTTATCTGTAGTGCCACTAATCGCTTTAAAGCTTTAAATCTGATACTTTGAATGAATGACTATAGTGTTTTCCTTTAAAGCCTGTTCTCAGGTTGGGTTACACAGGTAAGGGAAAGACCTTCTTTTGTCATATTTATGTTAGAAATGACTAAAGCTTATGCATAAGATCAGTGAGGAAGATCTGTGTGCACACGTCTGCCTTCATTACTGGATATTTGGTTGTTGTTTTTTCATCACTTCCTCTTTTCGATCTATGTCAAATTCACTTCAGTTGCAATCACTCTGAATGAATACTTTTTTATCTTGCCTCCTGCAAGCCAATCATCTTCTGTTCTGTGTGCTTTAAATCTTAGTAACTGTCAGGGGGCTGGGTCTGTGACCCAGCATTTTGAGTTATTTTGTATTTTTTAATTACTTATGAGATAATGTTAAGTTCTGGGGTTATTATTAGTTCATCTTAGTTGTAGTTTAGTCTAGTTTATGGTATTGTCCATGTCTCCTTGTTTATGGGTCTTTTTCTGTTTATCATGTGTTATCTCCTTGTCTATGTAGGTTCCCCTTGTGTCTCTCCTCTGTGTCCCTCCCCCTCTCTCGCTCCCTCTCACTGTCTCTTGTGTCAAGCTTGCGTGTCCCAGTTCATGTCTCTCCATGTTTCCTGTTTTATTTTGAAAGTCTGATTTACTGAATCTCTTGATGCTCTACTTGGCTTTGCAAATGGTCTTTATACAGTGTAAAACTAATATAGCCTATATAGGTCCTATATAACTAATGTAGCTTATGTGTGCTTGTGTGTCACTTGTAACTACCTTCCCCTGTTACCATCATTTAAATGTCTCCAATACCAAAAATTGTCTTTTTTCAATAGACGGTATATCCGAATAAAGTATATCGTACTTCCCTCTAAGTTCCCTGTACTGAGAACTCCTTCTTTAATCAGAATCCATGGTTTACTGTGTGTTTTTAATTGGCCTGCCTCCATAGAAGCCAGGGTGAAGCTTGCCAAAGGCAGCCACTTGGAAGGAGCAGATCACAGAGCATTCTAGAGTCTGGTTGTTGTAAGACTTTCTCTGGGAAGCAACTACAACTACCACAGCCGTTACCCTCCCATCAGCTACTTCCAACTAAATCATCCATACACAGAAGGCCTACTTTTGTTTTAAACCCTTCAGCGTTACCCAGGGGTTCGTTTTTTATATCTATAGGCAATTTATGTTATACCTTTGAAGGCATTCTAGCAGTGACTCAGATACTGTAGACTGTCCACTAACTGAAGGACTGGCAGTTTAATCCCCGATTCCTCCTGTCTACATGTTGACGGGTTTGTGAACAAGACACTGAGCCATGTTTCTCCAAATATGAGAGGCTATTGCCTTGAATGATAACTCCACCATCAGTGCTGGATTTTGTGTGAATGACTGAATGAAAGACACAAACCAAAAGCAATCCATTTACTATTCCTCGGGAGCAGTCAGTAAAAATGCCTGTTGGTTTGTCAACAGCAGATGCTTCTTGTGAAATTCTGCGTGCTAGAAATTACATTCTTATACAAATAAATTGCTTTCCCAATTACACTGTGTTGGTACGCTTAATTGAGGGGTGAGTTACATTCAGAAGCCAGATTTTTTCCTGCATTTTCGAACTGCACCAGAGCTGGAAGAAACTGTATGGGGCGCATAGTCAAGCCTGTCTCCTAAAAATTTCACTCTACATACAACTAAATGACATTTTCAATCATGTTTCAAGGGAAACATGATTTACTCCAAATATGTAAAAGACCTTGAAGATTAAAAAAAAAATTCACATGAGGAGAAATGGGTGTAATTTACAAAACTAGGCTTGAGCTGATGGTACAGTCCTTTTTTCACCTGGCTTTTATCTATTAAATTATTTTGACGTTATACTTTTTGTGTCGTAAGAAGCTGTTCAGTATCTATAAAAGCAATACTGTACTAAGGAATATATTATTCCTTCACGATTTTATATGGTTTTGATTATCGTGATTTATTTGTGCTCACATTTTGGTTAATTTGTACTCATGTTTTGTTTAAGTCATTTGCACAAGAAAATCTAGCATTTTGCCCCAAAGCATGAAGGGCACTTAACTAGAAGGAGAGATTCAAACTTCCCAGATGAATAACTCATATGTGAAACATTATTAACAGACATTAAAAGACATTTCTTTCTAACCATACCAAAGTAGACACAAGAAAATTTTCATCAAAACAAGCTGTCCTCCAGCTATTTTGGTGATGTGCAGTTTGCAAGGCTTGATTAAGCTGAAAAAAGTGAGGTCACAAAGTGACATAGCAGCACTCATACCAAACACGTTAACTGGAAAAACTTCAAGTGCTATGCTGTGATTACTAATCAAATGTTTCCTTTCCTCTCTCTGTCCCTGCCACACACACTGACACTGGAGGGTGCAGGGACCTCATTTATAACTGTTACATACACACAATACGGGTTCTGGATCCCGAGCAAACAAACTCCTTTCAGAGACTTTCAGCAGTGTGAGGTGATGAATTGAAGACAGGCTGTAAAAAATTAATGTGGGGGAATCATTATATGTAGAATGAATAGCTTACACAAGCATTTCATATCATGTGCTGCCCATGAATCCACTTACCCTGGTTTGTCTTTCCACCGTATTAAGCACAAATATACTGTGTCCTTGTTCCCTCATGCTAATTAATGACATTATCATTGCTGGTTGTAGCAATGCAATTCAACATGAATTATCATTAAAGAACTGGAGATTGGAAAGTTAAGTTAAGAGTTAGTTAAGAGCAGCATCTTCTAATACTGCATATGCCACTAAGTGTTAGTTTTTCATTTAGTTTTTAAGTATGAAATCTCAGGAATGAGCACAACTGTCCTGTCAGGTACATGGAGACACAGCGGGAGCTGCTACTAGCACTTAGCCCGCATATGTGTCCTCAGTACCTGCAAGTATGGACTGTGTGAATTACCACAGTCTGAAAATAAAGCCAATGACAGCTGAAGTCCTTTCACTGAAAAGATAGTTCAACATAATAAAACTTAGGTAAGTAAATAAGTCATGCTTGCCTATTGGTTCATTCATTTCTTTGTTGTTAAGCTAAGATATAATCAACTATTGCTTTGCATTGCTTGTTGCATCTGTATTATGTGGCACTGTCCATGGTGCTGAAGTTGCATTGCTACTGGTTGTCTATTATAACAATACTAGGTGGTAATAATCCCATAAAAACTTCCTTCTTCTTTCGGCTACTCCCTTTAGGGGTCCCACACAGTGGATGATCTGCCTCCATCTCACCCTATCCCTAGCATCCTCCTCTGTGACACCAATCTTCTACATGTTCTCCTTCACTACATCCATGAATCTCCTCTGTGGTCTTCATTTTTTTCCTCTTGCTGGGCATCTTCATATTCAATATCCTTTTCCCAAGATATCCACTATCCTTCCTCTGCACATGCCCAAACCATCTCAGCCTTGTCTCTCTAACTTTGTCCCTAAAATGCTCATCCTGAGCTGTCCCTCTGATTTACTTATTTCTGTCTTTTACTCATGTCATTTACTCATGTCCTGTCTTTTTATTAGTGTTACCATCTTGAAACCATAGTACATCATAGCAGGTCTCAATACTATCCTTCCGTCACAATAACCCACGAATTTAATAGAAATATATCTCAAAATATATTGCTGCTGAAATAAACCTTTGAACAGTCCAGGGATTAAACAAAGTATCTGAAGCGAGACATGACTACAGCCACTGATGACACTGCACTCAGCTGCTACAGTGATACATAATTTGAGGTTGTGCAGGATAGCTTAAAATGGCCTTTCTTGTATTGTGAGAAAATGCTTCCTAAACTCAGTCAACTGCATATTATTTCATGGTGTATTTACTCATTACGCTAATACACATAAAAGAAACAAACAAATAAGCCAAAGAAAACAGGATGAAATAAAATCACAGACTTACAAATGCCACAGTAATGGTTATGGTCTTTGCCAGTTGGGTTCAGGAGGCTAATTAATGCAGAATGTATTTTTTATGCATTAGCGCTCCTAATACGACCCTGACCTGCACATCAGTAGGTCCCTATATGCAACCGGCTGTGAGACTAGTGCACTAGAACTTTCAACAAAGCACTTCATTGAGATACATGAAAAAATCCACTAATTGCACTCTTCATTATGCACATTAATTATATCTAATCTCAGTAGGGCTGGTTCTTATATACAACTTCTGATGCAACTTGGACACATCATCAGTAATATAACGTGGGGTCATCGGCTGTTTTGGGTCTTAAAACATCAGACTCTTGCCTGGGCGACCAAGCTAAGGGTGATCAGACACTGACCACGTTATGCTTTTTCTGCTGCATCTTTTGTGTTCTTGATGGCTCTATGGTTTTAATGCCCAGAGACTACAGTCAGTTCCAGCAGGACTAGTCCTGTTGTTTCTGACACCAGGACCATGGCGGGCCTGAGAATGGTCTCTGCTATAGTGTCTGGGAATGTAAGCTGCTTCCCAAGGTTTACCTTCAGCTGTCAATCCCGTGCTGTTGCCAGGAGTCCCCCTGCTGGACCTATATGCTGTTGTGGCTTCTCTCCAGCCTAGACCAAGGTAATGGTTTGCTTTGTAGGTTGTTGCTGCCTGCTGTTCGCTATCCCTATGCTGATGACATTCACTGTTGCCCTCAGCACCTGGTTGTGGGGCCAGTGATAGTGACCTTCTCCCAGGGCAACAGCTTAGCTCCCAGAAAACCCCTTCTCTGGTACAGCGGGCATCCTGGGGTCACTGCAGTGCCCCAGCAAAACAGACTGGATGGGTTAGGAAGAGTGTCATAGACTGAATGAATCAGGAATCTTATCCAGTGTCGCTGAGCCTTCCAGAGTTCGGACCAAGTAATCTTCCAGGCCAACACCTGTTCCCATCGTGTCCATGCTCCTTGTTGCTGCATCCCTATGGACCTGCAGGAGTAGCCTTCTTTAATCCTTTTGGACAAGCTAGCCGGGTTGACTGCCTCACATTCCTTCCGCTTCCTCCCGGTTCTGACCTCAATGCCTGCTGCAGAGACTTTGTTGTTGCTTCTATTGAATATATTTCAGTAGGGCCCACGAGAAATATTTGCTGTTCAAGGCTCAAAAGTTGTTCCTTGAAACAAAGGAATACCTGCTCTCATCATATTAAAAAAGTAGAAAAAGCTGAATGGTATAAGAATAAAATCTACACAGCATTTATACTGTCCATGACTCATTGAGCCATTTTGCTAACTGCACAGTCATTAAACGTTAATCCATTTCATTTGCCCTGGCTTTTTATCCACTTAATTTGACTGTTGCAGCCCTAAGGGCCAGGCCAATGTTGCCCTCTTCACTTCCAAATCAGCATGTGACAGCGTGGTGACTACTCTACAGTTAGAATTAGCCATAAAGCCTGAAAAGTGACATAAAAGTGTGATACACCAGGTTAAAATGAACCTAATCATGCTTTAGGTGTAATTAATTTGGCACTAACATCATGCACTTTTTCTGTCTTCACTGTAAATAAATAATCATCCCACAGCACATATGACTTCTGCTTAAAAGCTGATATTTTACATTGTAATTACACCTTTTGTGTCCAAAGCAGATGTTACTGTGACCTCTAAGTCTTTATGCACAGTGTAAGCATCAATTATCAGCTCCCATTTATACATTTTCTATGTGCTTGCGTTTCTGAACACACATATGAACTCAACCACAGAGGTGGCTTTTACCTTTTAAAAAAGCACTGGTTATATTCTAGATATTCATCAGTAGTATAGCAGTGAGACAGAGTGTGGGTAGATAATTGCCCAAGTCATAAAGATTAACATATCTACTTGAATGAACACCTATTATCAGCTGTCAGCTTGTTAGCCACAGATCCAGTTACAGGTTGTCATGTTCTGGTGTGAAAACAAACTAAATGATATAAATTGCCTGCCTCAAATATGTGTTTGTCATGCCAGTGGCAGATATCATTATCAGGCACTTGCTTTCATTTATTCCCAGAAACCAGTGAACCACTCAGGAGTTGGACAAATATCATGCAGGTGCTATAATAAACACTCACTGGACAGTGTTCCTTCTTTGTTTATCCCTAAGTTTCTACATTATATGATGCACTTTTGGATAGTTAGGATAAACAATGCACAGGTATGTGTAGAATTTCTCTTTTCTTATTACATTTATAACAAGTGTAGTGTTTGCTTTCTTAGTATGTGTAAAAAGACATGTGCTATTGCTTTTTTCGCATTAAAGCCACAGTCAGTTTACTGCACTTTGCCCACCCTATCTGGAACTGCAAGCTTTCTCTGTGTTCATTGGGCTTATTTCCTCATTACCCATGACATGTACTACCAAACTGGAGTTTGCAAACCCCAAACAACCCAGGCAGCTTGTGTGTGTCAGTTACTGCTGGCTGTCACAAAACTGTCGATTCCACAAGTCCATCACAAATGAAAAATTCATTAATTTGATTTTGACAATGAAGATATTACATAACTGTATGTCCCGACATCCTCTCATGAGGCAAAGACCTTCTGGTGTTCAGTGGAACAAATATGTTGCTGCAATTCTTTTATCAGCTAAGGACCAACAGTGCAAAGCGGGGGATTTAACCCATCATCTGCCAACCAAATCATTGTTTAATTATCTCATACAGCTTCTCTGCTTGTTCAAGCATTGCTTAATTGTTTTTATTATTTTTTTTTGTGGGTTTTGCCTGACCACTTTGTTAAAGTGAGCCTCTATCTTTATACTGTATCTGTAACCAGTTTCCAATTTTGAGTTGCTCTTTGCTTCTTATGAATGCTGAAGGATCCCATTATCCTAGATCATCCATTCATAAATAACTGTTGGTTACTTCTCCATGACATATGTGACTTCTCCTCCTACTACAAATATTATAAATCCTCTACAGAACCTACACATCAGTATGTCGACAGTTTGTCAGGATCAGTTGACATGCTGTGAATTATGCAGTGATATTGCTAATTAAGTACTGATATTTATTAGGTTCTATAATGCTTGATCTGGTTCTATTCCAGTAAGCTCTTAATTGTGTTCTCTTTTGCTGTTATCAACAATGTTACACATCAGAGTAATGACTGAGTATGAACAACAAACCCTTGTGTGTCCTTATTTGTCCAATTTTCTACACTTGTGGTATTCATTCTACTTGAGAGAGGAACAAAATAATCCCCTGAAGTCCTTAATTTAAAATTATGATAAAAAATATCCCATATAAACATCTTCTTCGTCTTTCAGCTGCTCCCTTTAGGGGTCACCACAGCAAATCACCTGCCTCTGTCTCATCCTATCCCATGCAACCTCTTCTGTCACACCTGTTCTCTGCATGTCCTCCTTCACTACATCTATTAAACTTCTGAGCCATGTGAATTCAACAAGATATAAGCAGATGTTTTTTACAAGTTATCATTGCTCATTTCCCAGTCCTAGAGTGTATACAGCTAGTATAAAAGGTAACATTTGGTAAGTGAATTTTATCAACATCATCAACTTTTAAATTTAGCAGGGCCTGCTGTGACTGACCCTGTATGGGTCTTTAAAGCTGGAGAAAGGGGAACTCTAATGACAGAGAGCCCTGTTGGTTTGCAGCTAGTGAGCTGTGTGTGGTGGCTCCTGGGTTTTGTTATTATTTTTCTTTCTTTTAAAGGTGATAGCAGCTTATCTGTCTCTTTCAGTTTAATTACTAATAAAAAATATTAATAGAATCCTTTAATTTAATAATTTTGTCTTCATGTCTCCTTTTTTCAAACCGGACATTTTTTGCTACTTACCCACACCCCCTGGACCTTTTTAGGGGAACGTAACAGTCTGCACCACATATTCTCCGATGTATCCTCAATGAATATCTCAAAGTAAATGGAGTTTTTTTTTTTTTTAAAGTAAGCATTTTACAAGGGTCTGTTTATTCTGAACTGTGATATTTTGCAGGTTGGTGTCATACAGAACATATACATGAGCCTTGCAAGTTAGTAATTTGAAATATGTATTTCTATGTCCCTTTTGTTTCTTTGAAAAACAACACACAGCTGTATAAGAAGCCCAAACCCACACACATATACATATTTATGACCTCAAATATATTAGCAAGCATAGACATATACACACTCATGCATAGGCCAAGCCCACATGACAGTTATAGCACTGAACATTGTTTACAGCTGTGGGGGATGAACTTATTGAATTTTCATGATGTCAACAGTTTGTTACATTATATTTAGTGGGTTTTTTTTTTTAAATAGCTGCTTAAGTCAAAGTGAAAGGGCATTCAGAGGCTAAAACATCTAAGAATATGACTTCTAATTTGTGAAGGCAACATTCAGTACACAAGGATTGCTTTGAAAAAATTATTAATTTCTTGTTTATCATATAAAAACAAAACCATAGTCAATGTAGCCAATTATTCTCAACCTGTATCAAAGCAATAAATGCAATTAGGTTTTTTGCTCACAGTAGATATAGATGAATTGTACTGACCCATTAGCAGTATAGGTCAGAAAAAAATGAGCTACATCATTATTAGATATACTTGAGTTAGAATTTAACATAAAATTTAAAAAAAATCACAGTCAGCTTTCTTAACACTTTCATTATCTAACACGAAAGCCCTGCAATAACTTTACTGTCATGGTCCCTGTGTCTACCCAGCCGGCCCAGCAAGGCTACATGTGTTTTTGTTTTGATTTCTCTCTCGCTCTCCTCCTCTCGCTCTTTCCTTCTCTCTGCCTGGGTGGAGCTCACCATGGGCTCCTGCCTTTGGCCCACGCACCTGCAACAAATCACTCACCTGCGGCTCATCATCACGTTTTCCGGCCCCTACTTAAGGCAGTGGCTAAGAGTTTCCCGTCGCTGGATTATTGAGTAAACATGTCAGTGTAAACGCCGGCTTCGTAGAATTTCAGAGTTTCGGCGTTGTTTCTTACTAGTGATTTCTCCTGTCTCTTGCATATAAACTCCCTGGACCCGTCCTGTAACCCCTGTTTTCCTTGGATGACTGAACGTAAGTGTGAGCACCGAGTGGAGAGGATCTCAGGAGTAGAGTGAGTGAGCAGTGAGCGGAACGAGAGGAGCGTGATCAGCGAGTGAGTGTGGAGCATCTGTTTTCCCGTGGACCCCGGGAGCCCCTGACTATTCCCCCCACCTTGTATATATCGCACGTGGTGTTTGAAAATAAAGACGGATTCACTTTGATTCGCAGTCTGCGCCTGAGTCTGACCTGCCAGCCCTGACATTTACATTGATGACGGTTATAATAGTCCCCTGTATTTTATGACACTGTTTAAATATATTATGTTATACCTTAATTATTTAGTCTAATTAGTTCCTCACTGAGGGAATGCACTGTATACATGTATTTGTGAGACTTAAACATATTGACACCACTCTGATTGGCTTTTAAACTGATAAATAGTGGATCATAATGTCACAATAAGGACTCATTTCTGATGTAAGGTCCACTTTGTTAATTTTCTTTACTCCAGCCAACCGTTGAGTATTTGGTTATAAGATTATAGATTATGATAAGATATAATTATAAGATGCTCCAAAGTTGCTGTTTTTAATATAGATATTTTTTGATGTAAATCAATATTTTGTCTGTTCATTACAGAATAAACATGAAACAATTTCTGAACGGTTTCTTCAGAAAACTCAGTAGAGTCTGTTTGTATGGCTTCAGAAATACAGAGTCTAATAAGAAACCTTTCTAAAAATACTGACCTATCCTGAACTTCTAAAGATAGAGACTGTCATATGTTTCTGTCACATCACACTAATGCATTAACCATGTTCTTTGTATTCCGAGGTAATTCTTGCATATTTAGCTCTAAAATAGAACTGAAAAACCATGTCCAGCGACAAACCTTTAAGTACATTTGTATGTTAGGGAATAAGTGTGTTTAAGCATTAAAGAAAGTGTCAACGAATGAATGCGCATGTCAGATGACCATCAATCTAACGCCCCCCCAGGAGCCAGAGGCAGACAGAGATGGATCCAGGAGAACCAGGCCATCTGCAGCCTCCAAGAGTACCAAAGACCTAAGGCCATACATCTCAGCGATATGCGCGCCCAACACAACAGGAGAAGGAGGGAGGCCCTAGATGGGCTGCCCACGGCCAAGGGGTGGGAGTTCCAGAGGACCAGAGGCAACGAGCAGCTGACCCCACTAGAGGCCAGCCACCCTAGTGCAAGTCGAGATCAGGGTCCCAGGACTCCAAGCGCCCAAGAATTGCCTGGTACCCAGCAGAGCCACGAGAGTGGGTCAACAACATATCAGCACAACAACTTTGAGGATAAAAGGTTCACCTGCTCGCTAATATATCCCACACTGACAGGTGCCATGATGAAGAGATAATCAGTGTTATTCACTTCAGCTTTTTGTACTTTTAATTCTTCATCTCTGTCTGTATGTGTGTCACCATGACAAAATGGCTTGCAGACACCATCTCTAGTCTATCCACAAAATTAATTTTGAGTTGGTGTTTGAAAGTCTGACAGATTTCCTCAATACGACACCTACATAACTGTTCAAGAGGCAGTGGGAATAAAAATTAGAGTGTTTGAAGGTAGGTGTGGTCTGAGAATGCTGTAGGATTGCAGCTGGTGTGATCCCATTACCAGCTGGTCTCCACTTACACTTTTGTACCACTTTTGTATCTTTTTAAGACATCTTTTCATCATAAGTAGTGAGCTAACGATGAAAGTTAAAAAGACTTCCTGAGGGTTAATTACCATATCTAAGTGAATGGATTTCTGTATTTTATCTTTGCTTTTCATGCACTGATGAAATTAAGAAAGCCACACTGTGCCATACATTTGCTGTATATAAATTCAGTCTTGTGAATTTAATATTCCACCAAAAATCTTTTGTACATTAAAAAAAAAACATTGTAAAATGTTTCTCTTTAAATCATTTGCAGTGATGGAATTGCAGGTAACTTAAAGTTACTTATAAAAACGTGTGATACAGCAGTAAATACTGTATAGTGTAGTGCCAGATTTGTATCGCATTACTACAGCTGTGCATCTATTTAGCCAAGTAATGTACTTACACACCTGCAGTGCATATTGGCAACACATTTCCTCAAGTGCTCAATACAGCTGATATTCATGCTTGTGGACTGATTTGCGCAGTTACTTCCTTTCTATCCATTGTTGAATCTATCAAGCATGCATCTCTGTTTAATCTATTCTCTGTCAAAATAAGGCTCAAAGGACTGCTCCATACTCCTTCATAAGACAACTGTGCGCATACACAAACAGGCACACTCACACACTCACACACAACTTTTACTGCTGGAGGGAGCTTGATTATAGCCATTACCAGTGTGACAGCAGTGCCACAGTTAATGATATCTGTGTTATATACAGAGGAGAGCTTTGTGGTGAGTTATTAATACCAAGATGCCATGTCTTTTATGGGCTTATCAATAAAGGCTGTTCCGCCAGTCGATACAGCTGCTTCACACCAATGACTATTTATCTATAATGCAAATGGAGGGTGAGGGTGAGAGTATCTGTGAGGGTTTAATTGTTGCTCTTGGATAGTCGGGATGTAGAGTGTTGTGCAAAAGTCCTGAATCACTCCTCATTTCTTTCCATTTTGCTTCCAAGGAGCAAAACTCTCTTGTAGTTTTATTTAAAGGGGTCTCGAGCAATAGTTTTCCAGATTTCGTGAAGGTCATAGGACATAGGCTCCTTGTTCAGTCCTGTCCTTTTCTTTAGTCCCACCCCTGTACCTGACCATTTTCAGTGTTTTACTGAACTGCTCAATATGTCTGTGAAGGTTCTCAGTCATCCAGGTCATGGTAGTCTAAGAGCTTGAAAAGAAAAGCGTCTGGACTTCTTTAAGTTTCTTGAAGACGTTTCACCTCTCATCCGAGAAGCTTCTTCAGTTCTAAGAGCAAATGGTGGAGAGTCCCAGATTTAAAGCCTATGGGAGTGTCTCCCAAGAGGGTCCCAGAGGAGGTGGTTTACGACACCAACTGTCTGCCATCTATAATCCAGTTTTGAGATCCCTTCCCAGACCCCTTAACGCCCACTCACATCCTGGGCCTTTTGACCTTAGGTAACCACATGATAGGGTGGGGCTAGGTTTCACAATGGGTTCACCCGAAACCTTGGCTGATTGAGACCCACACCGGTTTTCACACCTGGGCTCGTGTGATTAGGTAGAGGATCCACAGGGGGTCTATGACCCTCTTGGGAGACACTCACATAGGCTTTAAATCTGGGACTCTCCACCATTTGCTCTTAGAACTGAAGAAGCTTCTCGGATGAGAGGTGAAACGTCTTCAAGAAACTTAAAGAAATCCAGACGCTTTTCTTTCCAAGCTCCTTA